>JAQFZT010002206.1:0-12303 GCA_034696325.1 Camisiidae sp. | reverse complement strand
CATTTTCAAATCTTATATCTTTTATTATTTTACTTAAAACAAGACTCAGTTTCATAACTCGTTTTGTAATTTTAGGCTATAATGTATCGCAAGAATTAAAAAATAAAAGTTTTCAAACACATGTACATTTTCATCTGAACAATGAAATTAATGTCATTACTTAACAATGAACATGGCTTTAAGTATGAGATAATATAAAACATTTTATAGAGTCAAATGTGATGACAATAAAAAGTACGAGTCTATGAACTAGTTCTGTTTGAATATGAGTTAAAAAATGATAATGAAATTCATTCAAATAAGATCGTTATCACTATCCCCATCAGTTTGTGGCGAACAATTGGCATCTTTTAATACATAACTGTTAGCAAATGTGTTGGCATTTCTAAATACACGTCCGTCCGGACCTCTGAACTCATTACTAGCGTCTCCATTGTTGTCACCACATATTCCACATACTTTTCCCGTATAATATCGCTCAACTTCAGTGCCAAAACCAAATCCATCAGTAGCTAAGCTGACACCAAATTTTTGTGCATCGAGTCTGTAATAAATTCCATTGAATGTAACTGTAAACAGTTCAATATTTCTATTTCCTAATTTGATATTTTGTTCGTAAGGCTCTGATTGAGTGACAGACACTTGTTTTCCATTGACTTGTACTGTTAGTTCTTGATCCCCAGGTATTAACTCAATCTTGTATTTGTGACCCAAATATACTCTTATTGTCGATCTTTCATTGTCTTTTGCTGCCAAAATCAAGAAGTTGTGTTCATCTGAACAATCTTTTGCGATGAGAGTAAAACATTTTGGATCAGTTGCTGGCAAACTATATGAAACATTATCAAAAGTCTGGACTATATTTCCCTGAACATTACAAAAAGCTATGAATGAGAAAAATGAATTTAATGTGAATTTCATGAAGTTATAGAGCAGTGGTTCCCAACACGCGGCCTATAGGCCAGTTGTGGCCTATGGGACCTTTCTGGTTGGCCTAATGGGAATTTTGAGTTGGGAACCACTGTTATAGAGGATTATTTGCATACGATTTTTGCCAGCTTTGCGTATGACTCGACTATACTTCAAATCGTGCAGTGGGAATGTGAAAACTGGAACTAAATAAGATGAGAGCGGAACTTCTTTGTAAATTGCCGTAAAAGATGGTGCGTAAACCCTATAATCAACTTTCGGCTCACTCACTGATGTATTACTTTCATACCTAATATGACCAGGATTTGAGGCCTCAGTTCTATAATTGATATCAGAATATGGGTAACTTTTTCGGCTTATCATTCTTACAAACTTTCGCGTATAATTAGATAACTTTTCAGGAATGTTTTCATAATCGATCGCAGCCACAAAATTTCTCATTTGTGTGATTGGATATAAATATCTGTGACAATATGGGAATACATCGTATTTGAACTTAAATATATTGTGGCAATAATTATAATTATTTGCGTATGGATTCGGTGTTTCGTCATTAGTATTATCTCTTGATCTCTCGAATTGTTTTTGTTCTTCTGTTTGAGACATTTGTGCTTTTATATTGATTTTTGCTTCGCTGTCACAGTTTTCCCCAAAAGCTAATTTACCGGTGAGGTTAACGGTCTGATCCAAATCTAAAGTGTCAAATTTGACAAATTTTGTCAGATCGTAATCAGGAAATTTCATGGAAGCAGTCGCGCAAACTTTATAGCCATTGTCATTGATAGGACTGCGTTCATAGTCTATATTGAGCTTATGGAACAGTCTGTCTCTGGAGTGCGCGTATTTGACTCTGGCCTTTATATTCCTTTGAATATTACCGGCACCAGAAATATCCAATTGCATTGAATGAGTTTCTGCTTTTCTATCTCCGCGAGACGTGAAGTCTTTGAAATAAGTGTCTTCATTATAACTGAAGTCATTCACTTCATTCTCTCCATCGGTATTATCATCAGAAGAAAGAGTTAAAGTAAATTCTGTTGTAGGGTTTTGTAGAGGCGGTTCAGTCCTTAATCTTATTTCATATGGACTGGCCATCGGTTGTATTCGAAAAAAAGTTACTTTTTCAGCAAAAGATTTTTCAGAAATAAATTTAAACCATTCCGACTTATCACTCTTTCGCACATTTCCTTCAACTCTCAAACCGTAACCTAAATATTCTTGTAAATAACTTCTGTCGATCTGTCATCAAATCAAAATTTCAAAATCTTAAGGCTAGAAAATTGAAAAGATTGCAAGTTTTGCTATAAAATGCATACCTTTCGCATATTTCTTTCACGATATATAGGTTTGAATCCAGGCTCAGATATTAATGGTATTTTGTTTGCATATGAGTCGATATATGTAAAGGGTGTTACTTTATCATAGAAAATATCTTGACTTATAGGAACTTTTTTAATTTCAAGTTTTCTGTTGTTTACATTATAGGTCACATCAAAATTTAATGGTAGAGAAAGAACTGTTTTTCGACTCACTCCAGCGCCAACTGAAATATTATTAGAAACTTATAATTTAGTATAGCTTTTCAAATGTATTGCTTGAATATAAATTGATGCCAACACATGAATAGAAATTAAACTTTCAATATTGTCTTTTATATATCTCTATCTTCTCTATCTCTCTCGACTCTCTTTATTCAAATTAAATGTTTCATTCTTTCTGACTCAACTGATTTTATTTATTTAATCTCCTGGTTCTTGACTTATTGGAAAAAAATCATTTATTGGCAAATTATAGGTATGTTATCGTATACAGTAGTCCATACGATGTATAAAAAATTGATTACTAGCGAGCATTTGCAGGCAATAAACTTTACAAAATATCAAATTATAGTTGAAATGAATTTAAATGATAAAATGACTTGATATTTGTTACCTTTATGAGAAACAACTGGTAGAAGAAGACCAGTGATAGCAAAACTTTGTGAATTAATCACATATTTGAGATCTAATGTTGATTGGACTTCAGTTGGAGGCTTATTGTCTCGGTCTTCGCTAAACAAAGCCGGCACTACATTGAAACTGAGTTTATTATTAATAAAATTTCTTTGTGTAAATGTTCTGTATTGAAAAAAATAGGGGACTCCCACTTCGGTTCGTAGAACAATCATTCGATTCTTTGATTGCGAAAAGAATCGCCTCTTTTTCCCTCCAATATTCATGTCGAATAATTTTTGTATATCAGAAATAGCTATTAAACCTAAAATCAAACGAGTTATTGATATTTTGATGAGAATAAGTTGGGATAAAAATTGAAAAGAATGATAAACCATCTTTTAATACAGAAGCGAACAGTTCTTCATCGAAATCCAAATACGCGACATTATATCCTTGTGAGTACAAAGAAATATCGCCTTGAATTTCATCAGATTCTCGGGTTTCAATCGGTAACTATGAATTACAGAAAAGACAATCAATTGAGTTGATCTATAAGTTTAAGTACTGGTAAAAGAGATAAAGTAATTCAATATAAGACATACAGCTTTTTCAATTTGTTTGAGCTCATCTTCAACAGAAGCCGCATCTCTTGAAATACGCTTTTTAAAAATGTCGAGAAAACTAGGTTTTCTCCAAACAACTCCTTTGCGACCAAACAAACGATTAACAACTTTTTCAAGACCATATGATTGAATGGAAACGGCGAACACATCAAAAGAATTTCCGGCTATAAAGTCAGTAAATCTAAAGTAAATGTTGTTCGGAATATAACTCCTATTGCTTGCAATGACATTGAACTGTCGAACCCCTCCGATTCCGAATTGTTCTGTTTGGAAGAAATTTGATTTGAATACTGAATTGTGAAAATGTTTTGATATCTGTTTTACCATCAAATATGGTGCGAACATAACTTGCTGAATCTCCTCTCTTTACTCTTCCTCCTTGTCTATCGTATGCAATTTTAAATAGCCATAAAACCGATTGCAAGTTCTTAACACTATAGTTAGAGGTAATATATTTTGACTGTTAATTAAACCGAATATTATACTTGAAACTATACTGACAAAGGTTTATGACATGGATATTCCGACTCTGACAACTGTTTGATTGAAGTGTAGGCCATAGTAACAATTTGTCGATTAGTCTCAACTATCAAATGTTTCGCAATTAACTGAAACAACATATTTAATTCAAAGATCAAAATTCACACATTTAGTTAACATATCAATTACTTGAAGTTGAGGTAAATTTGGCCCTGAATAGAACCATGACATCAGTCCTGCAATTCTTAAATCTTGTTCTTCAGATTTATTGAAAAATAGTGGTGCAGCCACTGTTCGAACTTCTTCGGGATGATATTTTGAAACTCCAATCAAATTCCAGGCAGCAGTTGAACGAATGTAATGAATTTGAGAGCTAAGTATAATGTCTTTGAGGTAAGGAATTGCTTCTTTAACTCTAAGATTTCCCGCTGTTTTGATCAATAAAATAGTTTCTTTGATAGTAAGTTTGCTCTCAATTTCTGGTTTTATGAGTAACTGAAAAGTTGAAGCAAACAATTATAAACCCGAAGTTATCGATGAGTTTTCAAATTTAAACCTTAAAGTATTTGGAGGCGACTTCTGGATTGCAATGATGTTTAGAATGATCTGGAATTTTATGATCTTTTCTATGATGACTGTGAACATGTTTTGCAAAGACTCGATGGCGTTGAACGCATTCTTTGCCTACCAGTGCACTCAATGATAAATAACACACTCTCTTAAGTTTAGGCGATTCCTGAACTGCATCACTTGTGCAAAGTTGCTATTTATAAGTAAACCCATTCAAAATTATTAAGTATTATAGAAATTTGATCACTTACATAATATTCATTAAATAAAGTTTCTGATGATTCTTTAATATTGAGTGATAATCTTGTGAGCATTGATCGCGCGCTAAAGTCAGTAATTTTCTTTTGCTCAATAAGATTTTTGGCAAATAGAAATGATGGGTTAGTTCCTGAAGCCACCAAAGCATCAATAAATAGTGACCTTAAAATAATGTTTTATAAAGTGTTACAAAAAGTTTCATTTACTAAATCTGATTAATGATTGCAAATCTTCAAATACTATTTCGAAAAATTCTCGTATTATTCAACTTTATATAATCCAGAAAAGAGGTGGACATGAGCTGAAATCGGGGTTTTCGGGTTAGACAGAGGGTTAAAATTGTGGAATGGGTTCTGGTTGAAGGAGTTGATCCGAAAAGCCAGAAATTCGGAAAAGGCCAACAGAATCTTAAAAATAACATACAATTGAAACATAAAAACTATATTCTAAAATTGTGGGTATGTTTCTAACAATTACATTATGTTTGAAACTGTGAAATAACTATTATATTTTAAGCTTTAATATAAATACAATATTTTTGGATAATTGCATAACGTATGAAAATGATGAACTATGTGAAGATAAAAAGATATATTCGACGCGCAATTAGCCAGAAAAAGTCGGACCAAAGGGTTTTGCCATTTTGTGCACGTATTATTAATAATTGCTAACATTCCTACAATATTTTCTATCAATTTTTTATCTCAAGCATTTTCCAATTAAGGCATTCAAATCATCATTGAAAAAGCAATTCCAAAACATTAAAGAATTCTTAAACTTTTAATAGTTTGAAAAGTTTTATTAATTATAAAAATTGGATAAAAGCCAGTAATGAATAGATTTAAGAATTTGAGTGCTTTCGACTACTTATTAAGTGTTTCTCAGGCATAATAAATGAATAAGGCTATTAAATTTAATTAATTAAACCACTTTCTTTAACTTCATTAACTTCTTTATTGCTATGATAAGAGGTTTTAATGAATATAGGCTTATGTATTAAAAATTTGCACTTTCATTAGGAGAACAAATTCAATTACTCAATATTCTACCATTTCTTAACTCCTTTATAATCCTTTATTTCTGGTTTAAGTAAAGTGAAAGCTTTTTTATTCAAAGCTTCCAATAGAGGAATTGAAGCTGAAATAAGTTTTAAATCTCTTTGTTTGAAGTTTAATAATCTTTTATTAAGTTTATGAGTGCAGCGATCGATATGTTGATACACGTGTATTGAGTAATATTGAAAGAGAATTTTTGCAACATTATACTCAATATAATGGTCTATATCAACAGCAAAAAAGTGAGAGTGGCCTCATTTGAACAAAACTCTTCTGATGCCATTTCGAAAACAGAATCCAAACAAAACTTACAAATAGGCCATTAGTTGAAAATTTGAAATAAGATAACTCAAAGAAAGTCTAATATTAAGTCTAATACAGATAGATCTAATATTGTGGAAGTTCTTTAAATTATTATTTTAAATATCAGATTCATGTGTATTAAAAAACTAAGCAAATCTTCTCAAAGTCAGGTAAAGTCTCTTTGAATAGTATAGCAGTTGTAAACTGAAGATCTCATTGAATAAGAAGACTCAGAAATTTGACTCTTTGTTTTGTTATTCCTATAATTACTTCTAGAAATTTCTATGTTTGATAAGAAGCATGAATGGAAGGTAGAAGATGTGAATTTTCCATATAATCAACAGGAAAAACACAATATTAATCTAAAAAATGAACTGAAACTGTTTCTATGAGCTTTAATCAAGATTTGAAGTGTCACTTATGAAGTGTTCCAATCAATAAAAAGCAATATTGAAATACCTGTGCTCATCACTTTTTGCGGAAACACTCTTAAAAACTTGCTCTATTCCTTCATAATCCAAAGTCGATATCCCATCCACGATCTCTCCATACTTTGAAGGCAATGTTGACTCAGCGCTATTGGTATCAAAATTAGAATAATCGTTAACTGTTTCCTCCAATAAAGTTACGATTTGATTATTAGTTGCTTGAAAACGATAAATATCACGCAAGAAATGAGCTCTCCTTAAGTCAATATTGTCAAAAAATTCGTTCTTCTGAAGTGGAGCATTTGATAGATCAGTTGATGGAATTACATCGTCTGGAATAATAAGTGCTTCAGTGATATCATTCACGTTAAGCAATTCAAGCACTCGTCTAATAAGATAAAATTTGATAAACTAATTCTGATGCTATTCAAGTAGTGTTTCTACAAAAGTTACTTTGATTTCAATTCAAAAGTCAAGCCATCCCTTCTGAATGGAGAACTTGTCACGTATTCTCTTTGCACTACTTTTTCAATAACAAAATTCTGTTGACTTCCTCTCAAATTGTAATCATAGAGAGATGTCGACTGCAATATTTGCTGTTTAATAAAAGAGTCAACTTTTTAAAAATAAGTTATGAAATGTTAAGAAATGTTTGACTACTTCTCTTAAACTATTGTCATGACACTGTTGTCCTAATTCAGATGCATATCTGAAAGGATGGGGTTTTTTTGAACATTTCTCATAATTCCTAACTTTAGTGACATTAAGGACTTTCTCTGAATTGTACAAACTTGGCTCTGACTTAATTGAATAAGTCGTGTCGCATTCACCAAAAGAGCCTTTCTGTTCATAAAAAGATATTTATGTATAGAATAAATTGCATTAAACATTACTATTAAACCTCTGAAATTGTATAGAAGTCCGCATCATTGCTAGTGTGAGAATGATTATCATGTTCCAAAGAGAGTTGCAATAGATTTAAAAAACTCTTTTTCAAATTGATACTCCAGTCAGGCTCATCATCTCCGATGTAAATTTGGTTTATTTGGCCCTTTTCTATCACAGCTTTGAATGGCTTAGAAATGTGATCACTAAAAGCTGGTACGTCTTTAAAAGTAAACGGATATTTTTCGAAAGAGCCTTCAATCAGTTCATTCACGACATCAAATTTAATGTTGTTTATCTATAGTTATTCAGTTTAAACACTTTCAATTATTCAAAAGTTATCTTCAAAATAACTTTTTTATGTCAGCTTTTATGAGACAAATTTTTTAAATTCATCGCTTATCATATAAAGAAACTCAAAACTGACTACTTTTACTATAAATTCAAAAAAATTTTATTCATTGAGAACTAAGCTCTGCGTTTTATGCTTGAAAAACAAGTTAATGCCACAACTCTTATACTTAAAAAAAGGAAAACATTTTTAAGCTGAAAGTTTGAGTGATTTTCTAAATTCAAAATACAGAATGAGTGCACGAATACTTCAAGTTCTATTACTATAATATCATAACATTTTTATTTGATATTGATTTGTTGAAACAAAACTTCATCAAACATTATTGTCAAACAAATACAAATATTTTTCTATCAATTCAGTAAATGTCAAATTTTTCATTTCATTCAATATCATCCAATGATATCTATCCGTTGAATTTGAAAATAATGTTTGACGAAAATTTTGATTCTTTGTAGGTATTACTCAATGGTTAGGATAAAAACAAATCAAATCATTGAGTTTTTGAATGATTGCACTAAGAGTTGAGCTAAACTTATCTTATTCTATAAATTTTTCGGCAAACCTTTTGATGAAAATTTTCTCAAACCTTAATTAGATAGTTATCTGATTGAACTTGAATTATGACATCTCCAATAGTTGCAGTTCCAGAGTATTGATTCTTTGAGTTTCGAATCGAAGTGTGCACATAAGCTTCTAATTTATGTGTATACTCTTTCCCTGATTCATAGCCAACGGCAAGTAATACCAGACTCACTAAAGTTATATTAAAAATTAAAGTCGACCACAAAAATAAAAAAAGTTTTGATATAATATGGATTTGATTTATTTAATGTCAGTCAATAGAATGAAAGCCTTACCGAAATGTAAAGCGAAGAGGATCTTCATTTTGAAAAGCATGAGGGCTTTGTCATGTCGTAAGAAAGTCAGTAAAGAAACTTTTGATCAGCTTTTATATTATATAATAGTTGGAATACTAAATGACAACACTTGACATTTGGAGTTGTATTATCTGAAACCTTATCGTTTTTTGGTTATAGATCTCATTCTTATTTGTGTGAATTAAAATTACATATTTATTTAATCCAATCACAAACAGCTATAGATACAAATTATAAAAATACTACCCTTGACATTGAATATTGATTCTTATTTTTCAAATTAGTCAATAACTCTTCTCTTGCTTTATTTAGTCTTTATTGAGTGTATAGTTTAGTGTTGCTTATCATCAATTTGCTTCATTGAACCACTTTCTCAATGTCTTCATTCAAATAGAATGATAATATTGTCTCAATTCTAGAGATCTAAAGTTCAATGAACTGAATCAAATCAAATAAGGAGAATAACTTTGAAGGAAGTCGAGATTGTTGTGTGCGATCAAAGTTTCCAACTCCTAATACATTCGACTACATTTATCTCGAATAATAATGGCATTATTCTAAGCTTACTATATATTCTATGTCAATACGATTATCGTAAAAATGTTGTCACAATATTCTCACACTTTATATATACACTTGAATTTCTCAATTTATTTGATATAGAAATTTGATTTCTGAACTCATAAGAATATATGAATGACTTCTATAGAGTTTGTGTTTACTCAGCAATAGTAACTACCTTTATATAAGTGTTTCGCAGAAGAGTTGTATAATACAAGTTATACATTCTTACGAAACACGAGACTTAACCTTTGAATTATTGTGAAAATAATAACTTTACTATCAGATATTTTTAAAAATTTACTTACTGTTCAGTTCTAATGATTAGCTGCAAAAAATCCTAAAAACAATATTCAAACAATTAAAGACTGGAAACTCAAATCTAGACAGTAATCATTTATTATAACTTTTTAACTGCAAAATATTTTTGAATGAAAATTTGACAAGAAATAAATTAATTATTTGAAGTGAAAATAACACTAATATCAAAATGATAAGATCTTAATGCACTTTAACTTTACATAACTTATATGAACCGACTTTTATTAATTATTTATAAGGAATATTCATTTTTTTGTATTTCTCTATCGATGAAACCATAGAAATAAAGTCAAAAACAATGGTTTCAGTAAGAATGAGAGGTGGGTATCGAGTTTCGATTGAAAAATTTCTTGTGGAGCTTCAATCGAATGAACTATTCGGTGAACTAAATGAATTATTAAACTTTAAATCTTATTTTTGAAGCTTTAATTCTATAATTAAAATAAGTTTTGAAACTTTAAAATTTGTACTCAAATAAAAACTACAAACACTTAAAAATGAATGTTTAAATTAAATTAAAATGTTTCTCAAGTATTAATGTGGCCAAACATTTAGAATTTAACAAATAAATGCTTCAAATATATAGTGTTTTAATATTTTCAAAAAATGGTTAAGACTCGAGTCTCGAAACAAATAACTCTCGGAGACTCGAGAATCCTATTTCTCCTAAACATCAACTTTAAGTTACTTTAGTCTGACTTTATTGTATTGAATACTTTATTTTTCTTCCACTTTACACTTTATTTATAAAATATCGATCTCTCAAATCAATTAAGTATTAATCAAATTAACTTTTGATGTATTCACCCAAATAAAATCGTTTAATTTCTAATATTATATTTTCTGTATTTATTATTATTTATTTGTAGTTTTAATGATGAGAATTGCAAATGATTTCTTATATTTTATTATTAATTTTATTTCAATGAAAGAAAACCGCATTTACTTCAAGTCATTTATGTTTATTTCAGGTTTGATTAAACAATTATCAGAAACTTGTGTCAAAACATACCACCAGTTAATCATTCAGAAAGAATTGAAGCCGAGAGTCAAATGATTCAAATTACTTAACAGGTATTCAACTATTAATTTATAAATTGAAGTAAACTCTGAAAAAAAGTTGGGGATGGTTTAGAATATGGCCTATCCGGGCGGTCATATATGGTTGGACTCCACTTGGAGTGGAGAATATATATGGAATATTAGCGTCAGGAAATGGAAGGATTGAGTTACTACTATTGAAATTGCTGCTAGCGATGATCTTAACATATCCACTTCCGTGCATAACATGTTTTTGTGTAAGTTTGAATAGGACTTGCTTTGCAGGTAAGAGGCTTTGCTTTCCAAAATCATCGTTAGGAGTTTCAATAGTAGTACAGGGGTTTGAATTCCAAAATTCTGGAACATCTCTTCAATGGGAGATACTATAGTGGCATATATGGTTTAACTGCTCTCGGGGCGGGCATATATATATATATATATATATTGTATTCAATATCAAATGTCTAAGTTGAAGGAGAACAGTTAAAAAAAATTCAAAATTTTAATCCGTGCTGTCATCTATTGAGAATCTTCGAAACTTTCTTTAAAAATTCATCGAACACGTGGTGCAGGTTTGCCTCTTGAGGAACTGCCCCTTCTTGTCACTGACCTCGAAGCTGGCTCGAGGGTTACCTAACTAATTTTTTAAGTGAATAAAATCATAACTCTGTTACTCTTCAACTTTAACACTTAATATTTGGTATATACAGTAGTCCAACCTTATATGCCACTATAGTATCTCCCATTGAAGAGATATAAAAAAAAATTTCCGGAATTTTAAAATTCAAATCCCCGTAACTGCCCCTTCCATTTCCTGAAGCTAATATTCCATATCTATGAGTTTTATCAAGTGGTTCACTTCAAAAATATTTATTTGAAAGCTTTCAAAGAATGTGTTAAGTGACTTATTAGAAGTCACTATAAACTTTAATTATATCAGAAAATAGAGATTTGATAATAAAGTCAACTCAAAGTAATAACTTATTACTAATAAAATTTTTCTTTTAAAGCAGTTAAGTGAATGCAAATTTAAAGTTTTTTCTGAAGTGAACTACTTCATAAAACTCATAGATATATATTCCCACTCCAAGTGGAGTCCAACCATATATGGCCCGATTCTAAATCGTAGTCAAAATTTTTTATATACGTTTGTTTAAAGGACAGGTCAGTTTAAATCAAATTAAATATAATTATTCATGAGATTCACATATCAAAATTTATTGATTTTTGGATATTCTATTGAAAATAAATGGATTCTCATTTTTTTGACAGAATATCTGAGTTTTAAAGAATTTAGTCAAAAAAAACTCAATTTAATGGATGAACAACTAATTCCAAACTTGAGAGAAGAGCACAAGTTTGTCCGCAAAAGAACACTTCAAATAAACTTGAGAGCAGAGCAAAAAGTTAAACAATTGAAAAGAGAATTAGAAGTTTTGCAAAAAAAGTGGATAAGGATGAAGAGGAAAAGGAAAAGAGAAGAAGAAGAGACAGACAAACTAGAAAGTTGAACACCTTTTCTTACTATAAGCGTAGATTTGGATACAATTTTTATAGGAATAAACCATCGAATACATGGACTGACCATCAAAAGGTTTACTCCCATAAACGTAAATTTCGTAAAGGCATCCAATTTGGAAAGTATTATTGTAGACATTATTTGCAAAAATATAGTGATTAC
>JAQFZT010002205.1:0-12305 GCA_034696325.1 Camisiidae sp. | reverse complement strand
TAAGGTTAAATACATTTGCTTTATTGCTCCACTCATACAGTATTAATAGTATTATTGAAAATGAATACATTAAGTTCAATGGCAAAGATAATAGTGAGAAAACTGTTAATATAATTTTAAATGGTTTTGTTTCTAGAGTTTACAAATAGAATATAGAGTGTTATTGATAGAGTTTAGCATTAATAGCGCACTAATAGCCAGCGGTGACTACGACTCTGACCAAAGGCATAATATCGTAAAAAGAGCAGAGTTTGGGTCAGACATAATGCTCTGGAGGGAGCTGAAGATTATAGATAACTATTTTCAAGATGAATGCATTTTTCAATAAATTCCGTCATTCAACATACCATTTGACGGATTTGTTGAAGCAAATAAAAAACATTATAAAAGGTCATCGCATTTCACTGCGCTATGCGTTGCATTATATACACGGACAAGAGAATAGTGTATAACAGCATATGAGTATAATAAAAATTATGCGCTCACTCGCTCGAAGTATGGCCACTCATTCTTACTAAAGAATTTTCTCCCCTTCTGAGACTTGCAGGCGCTTAACTGTAAAAACTTTTAAATCTCACACATAAACACAATAGTTTAGTTATACTAATACTTCTTATGATATACTGTGTACAGCATTGTTCAGTACTATTTGGTCACTTGTGTTCAAAACATAAACTCACATTTTTACGATATATGTGCAACAGGAACACAGTCCTCATATATGGATCACTCGTCTCTCTCCCTCTTTTCTCCTCTACTCCAAAGTTGCAATTCTGACTCTCTTTATTCTAGTGTATTATTGTATCCATGTATCTATCCATCTATCTATCCAGCGATCTATATCGCAAGTGAATTAAATGCAAGTCTGACGGTCCGAAAACAACAGGCTGTAAGAAAATCAACTTTCATTCAAACACCAACTTTTTACAGACATATCTTATGACAGACTTTCAAAAGAAAGCGATTGTATTACAAAATGTTTAACTAAATTGCAGCTTCTGATGAACCTTAGATTGAATATAATGTTTAGAAAAATGAAATGTAAATGTTTTATTTTTCTGCACTAAAGTGAAGCGATGAAACAATCACTCTATTATCTTAAATTGACGTAAATCAGAGTTTTGCGCAGTGTTCTCATATGCAGGTTGTTGTGCTGCCAACTCTAAGTAAGAAACTCTAAAGCATTACTAATAGGCTGACATGAAAACTAGCAATTGTGCTCTTAGAGTCTGTAATGGATCACAGGTCCAAAAGATGAATACATAAACAAAGCGAGTCCTTTCCAGGTGAGAAAAATCAGAATCTAAATAGGAAAACAACTTAAAACATTTGACAGAAAGCAGCAGAGGATGAAGAGAGGAAAGGAGAAGAAAGTCTGCACAACTACAGAGAAGCATAACATGGTATCATTCATAGTATAAAAGTTTGCAACATTGAGCAAAGAAAGCTGAGCCTTATATTTCGGTCGAATGAATTTGAAAGTTCTTTTGCTCTCATCTTTACACAAACACGAGAACAACTCAAAAGTGCAAACGAGAGACGAGTTATCAGAGAAAGAGAGACGGGAGAGAGAGAGAGAGAGATGCGATTGAAATAAGTTCCTCTCAATATATGAGTTTTTGCATAAATTATCGCTAACGTAAGGCCGCACTACTATCCATAAAACTGTCTCTATTGAAAGCGAATGCAGTATTTATTCTCCTTTTACTCTGCTTTCACGTTCAATTTGTTCTTACATGAACCACCACTTTTCAAACCGGGGCTGTAAAAAAACAAAGAAAAAGTTTATTTTTTACCATTTCAAAAGTAATGCACACTTCTTCCGATCGCTCTCTTTTCTTTCTATTGAAGTTATATCTCACTTCACCCAATTCACTATCAAAACTCATCGTCATTTGACTATCAAAAGCTCGTAAACTTTACGATATCGACAAATCAAAAGAATTGAATTACTAGTTCCTCATTTGCTCCATACAAATGATGACTAATTTTGAAAAAGTTGTCAATTTAATAGAAAATATTAGGTAATTATTGGTGAAATGGGATGTGTTAGCGGCAAACTATCTCTTAAAGAGTTATCCGGCGTTCAGTGTTTACCTTAGCTGAACGGTTGAATGTGATCTCTTGATGCAAATTGAAGCGCCACTCTTCACATGTGTGTGATTTAATGGTTATGGTCTAAACTTCTTTTGATAGTTATTGCTGTAATAATAAGATTTGATTTTCATTGGTATTTTTGGTGGATTTCTGGTGTAGTACAAGAGGGGAATTGTGCTGAGTTAGTGCTAATAGCATGTAAATATATTAGTACTTTAGCTGTTATAATAGTTTGTCGGTATTCTACTAAAAGAATGAAGTGTTTGTCCAATTTATGTCAAACTAAATACTGGTTTAAATGCCACAGAATGTGTCTCAAACACTTCAATTTATGACCCGACATGCCTTCTTATCCCAAGTGTATACCCTTTTTAAATTTGTGTAAAATAAGATCACTGTCAAAAAAGCTAGCATTTCATTAGTTCTTCACATCATTCCATATGCTTCCTCTGCATCCTCTCTTTTTGGACATCGATCCTCTTGTGATTTTATCGCTAACTATGAAAAGAAAGCCTAAATTCTAAGCATTTTTCTTTTCCTCTCTCAATATCTTTCTTTTTCCGCTCTGTTTTAAGACTTAAATGTTTGCCACATATTTGACTTTCTAATAACTAAACCTCAAGTATTCTTCTTTATGGATAAATTATAAGAAATGATCCGAAGAAAGACATTAAAGTCATAAATGAATGCAAAAAAGAAAATAGTGGTATAGAGTAAAGGAGAGGACTATCTGTTTCCTACAAGTCTAAAAACAACCTCTTTATCTTTTAAAATTTCGACAAACATATTAAGTTACCTTTAAAGATGAAGGTTTAAGGGATGTCAATCGCGTGATATGAGCGATATATAGAAGATAAAACTTTTAATCAGTAATAAAATTTGGCATCACTTCCTGGCTAATAGGGTTGAGCAGGAAGAGCACATGGAAGAGTTGCATAACAAAGTATAACTTACTCTATATATATATTCATATGTAAAAGTGTGTGAATCTGTGCATATTTGTGTTCTATGGATATGAATATTTAATTTTTTAATGATTATCGATTTCTCCAAATCAGTGATATGTATAAGTAATATGAAAATCAGTTTTCACAGTGAATGGTTGTAAGACATATTAGGCTTACATTCACTTATAGATGCATAGATGCATACATACACACATACATACACCACCACCTGTCACATGCAAAACTTGTGTATGTTATATAATAAAGGTTATATTGCAGTCAAAAGAAAGCGACAAACACTAATACGAGTAGTACCTCAATATTCAATATAGCGAGCACTATAAGGCTAAATGAATATGAAAATATGTGAAAAAATCCAGAACTTGTAGTACTCGGTCGTACACAAATCAATAGCATATGTATGAATTCATAGTTTAGTGTGAAAGCTGGCATAAGTTGAGAGCTTCAAAATATTATATTATATTAGAGTTTGCCCTTTAAGTGTATGCCTAAAAGTCGACCTGTTATTACTTTTCCCAAAAGGCCAATCGACAAGTGAATACATTACTAATACATAAATCTTAAATAATTTTATACTTTCAAATTCGGGCGTTATATGAAAATAAATATCGAAAGTTTCTTTCAATCATTAATAATAAGGCTAAACATAATTAATATTAAAGTTAAAAGCTTTCTTGTTTAGAAATGTAATACAATATATATATATATAGCTATTTGATGTGTTAAATTCCAATCTTGTTCCCTATAATAACGATCTTTAGTACCTCTCAGTCATACATAAAACTTATAAATTGATATACATATGAAATATTCAATTTAGCTTAAAGTGTGTTTTATTGGATCACAATTTATATTAATGGCTTCCGAATGTTATATAGTATTGTTGAATACGATGTCTTTTTGCGTAATGATATAACTTATGATTTTGTAAAGTTATGTGCATTAATAATTTATTTGCATTGATCACGTTTCTTACTATTAAAGAATAAGGTTATGCGATAATTATAGATCCAAATGTCAAAAATCACAAAAATTTGTGCCAAAAATAAAGTGCAAAAAATAATAAATATATAAAGGAATAATTTATTATTATAAAAATTCATGCGATTATTTTAATGCTCAGAAATTTATACTGATGTTACTCTTATTGATGTTGTTTTTGACTAAAGCTTGTATCGTAACTTAAATGTCAAATAGAGCAAACCGAACAGCAAACATATAGCAAATATTTTTGATATTTTTTCACATTTAATATTTCCAAAACGGCTTGAAATCAGAATTCCGTAGAGGCGTTCATTTGAATTGATATATAGAGGCGATGGAAAAACTATAAAATGTATTACACAATCTGTGCATGATTTTAAATATAAGAAGATTTGACGATTGCCGTTGAGAGGAAAGGACAGAAGAGGCATATGCGACAACACGCATACAAATGTGCTTTAAAATAAAATCTATAAAATGTAAGTTTATCTTCGAGTCAAAATAATATACTAAACTTATAGCAATCATTCTGTTTCTCAATACAATTCAACGAATGCCTGACTGAATATTTTAACTCATGTCAAATTCCGATAAAAATTCAAAAATATGGACAAAATAAGTCTTAGTTTTGTGAAAGTTTTATTGACATTAATGAATCTCATTCTTATTCGAAGCATGTTTTTCAGCGATACTACATTTGTCTAACTATGCATTATAATTATTATTGTTAACATTCTTTTACAATTTAAGTTTAATGTTAATACATATCATTCATAACTTATCATTAATGATAACACAAAGTTAGGAAGTTTTTCTCAAAATGCCTGTTGCATACAATTGTGACAACTTTAATGTTTACGTTAATAATTGAATAAAACTACTTCTGAATGCATGCATGTATTTAATAGTGTGAAAACATATTCTAATTTTAGTTATGAAAGTGTATTTGTGTTCCGAAATGTATTTTATAGTACGAAAATAATAATGAAATAAGAAAAGACTTTAAGAAGTGTGCGGTTATTTGAGCGCAACAAGCAATAGGCAAACAGACCAACATTAAGAGCTTCTTTACAACGCTATATATTATTATAACTTAAAAGCGGCAAAACAGCGGCAGATACAGAGCAAAGTAGAGTGTAAAATGTGTAGTCAACTTCATTTGCGACTTTCATAACATCATTATACGAATTATTTTCGGTCGTGTACTTCGCAAACAAAATTTATAGCAGTGGTTGTAGAGTAGACTTCAAAATCAAAGCCCGAAAACCATAATAAAGAGCAAACTAAAGGACCTAAAAATCAACTGATGATTAGATCGAATCCATAGACGCCAATGTCCGGAAGTAATGAAGAGAATTATGTATAAGGGGTTGTCTTGACTTCCGTCTATTTCTCTACTCATCTTTTGCATTGACACTAAAGCAAACTTCGCTCCAATGCTTCTTTACAAACAGCATTCAATGAAAGAGTGACTATTACTTACAAACCAGTCGACGTATCGGTGAAATATATTCTGTCAATTTGACGAATTTGGTCTCACTAAACACTTGACATATGTAAAAGCAAAGCAATAGCTCCAAAAGTGATGAATATTACACCAAAACTGATCTTTCAGTAAAAGCTTATGCCGTTTACTCCTATTGCAAGAGTTTTGTTCTCCTAAACCCTCTAAATTTGATTCCCATCCCCACTCGTTTTGGAAAAATTTATCTTTTAAATAAGAATTTGTTAAAAGTCCAACTCATTAAATAAGAAGACAAGCATGAAAATTCTTCACAGAAAACACATAATCAAATGGTAAAGCAGTACCAGTCCTTTACTCTATATTACATTACAAATTGTTAAGACTTGTGCCTCAAACAGATTCTCTATTCAATTAGACAATTCATCTAAGATTTCAATTAATCAGAATTAAAATGAGCTCACTTTTCAATTCATTAAATCTGATTTAAAATAGATTTATCACATATTCCCCAATTATAATGTAGAACATTAAGAAGATTTGAGCTCAACAGTTATGTATGTTATTGTCATTCACTTTTATTTCTGCCCGTCTTTTGGCACAATTCAAGAAACAAACTTCTTATGCAATTTGCATACAGTGTTGTAATTAATTTTTGCAAAACTTCATTTTAATGAGACAACTTATGGTGTATTCAATTCAATTCAATAAAGATTATTATTTGAAACGTTTTCAGAAAATTTCAAACCCTTTTATCAAAAGTAAGGGTTGACTTTCGAAAAGTTGCCATATGTTTAATTAGATTAAATATTTAACATGTAAATTCAATCAGTTTTAATTGATAAAATGACAACAAAATTCAAGTAATCCAACTTTAAAGACGTTTTAAACTCATTCCTTAACCATGAATTAAAATCTAATACAATTGGCAACTAATTCATTAGTCTAAACAGTTTAGAAAACTGATGAAAAATCAAAAGATATTTAACTTTGATTCGAAAATTAGTTTTGACGCCTCGGACTGTCTACTCATTAATCAATGTCAAAGTCATGTCATTTCTTTTTATTAGTTGCTCTCTTAGAACAGTACCGAAACTGACGACTGACTTTTCAATGAATAATTAAGTGATTGCAAGCAAATGGTTTAAAATAAATAGATAATTAATTTAGAATATCAGTAGAGATGATTGAACGAGTTCTAACACCACTAACATTTGGCAAATATATGTATTATCTAATCTTTTTCATAAAGAATACGTATTTGGAAATACATTTGTTGAATATTTTAAGTTTTTCCGATAGCAGTTTGTTTTCCGATGAAAAATCATTTCAGAAACTCAAGAGTTTGTTTTCAGTAAACATTTAAACTTAACATTTTTTCTTTTGAATTTTGCTTAAAGTTAAATATTTTATTGTTTTATTTAATATAACAATTAATTGTGATGTTTAGAAGATTTGATAATAACTCAAATAAGAAGTCGCATTAAATGCTTAATTTGTAATTTAAGAGCAATTCATTATAATTAGTCGTAAAAGCTTAGAGCGGACACGAACGCAATGCTGAAGACAATGCAAACAAGCGTCAGATCTTTTATGGTGAACAAAAATAGCTCACAACTTAACTCACCATTTCCTGTACCAAAACACACACACATATAAGTTATACCCTTATAGTAGGAATAGAGCCATATATCACTCATCGTTCCAATTCTCCCAATTTTCTTTTCTGTTCAGTTTTTAAGTATATATAATAGAAATGCATATTTAGAGTGAAAGCAACGATTAGCCGAAGATATAAAACAATAAACTATTATTGACGAACCCATGAAATTAAATTTATTTTAGTCCTCAATATGCAACTTAATCACAGAGTATTTTCTAAACACTAAGAATTAATTAAATGATAGCACAACAGTGCATATGTTTATGAAAAGGCTATTCCGCTAATGATTTGGCAATGACTACAATACTAACGGACAATATTAGAATCAAATGAGTGAATGATGAATTGAGCTCAGACTCTCACTGTCTCTATTGTTTCTATAATCTCATTCTCATTTTCTTATTTCACAATAAGCTCATACTCAAGAATAGAGTGACAAACTTTTAAAAAAAGTGATTTAAAATAGCACACGAAGTAAAATGAGCCCTAACCTAACCTCAAACTATGCATCACACCATAGGAGAAACGATTGAAGAGAAATAGTGAGGAGAGGGAGAGAGAGGGAGAGAGAGAGAGAGAGAGAGAATTATTATAAGTTCTTTCGTTCCCTCAAAATTTGAAAAGCAATCCTCAGTTAAACTTAAAACTTGATGCCATGCGATAAGAGCATCACTCGCATCACTCTCTGATTTTAAAACCAGAAGGCGTACGATTCTCTCGAACCTACAATTTTTTCGTTTACACTTCTGTACATACATTTATAAATCAATTGTGAAGTTGTGTTTTTTGTCTTAAACACAGCTCTTCACAGCTGTTTTCCAAAAACTTTATGGAATTTAAAATAAAGCTCAATATGAAAGTTGTTGCACTCGCTGTCCATTTTCTGGTCAAAGTAAACGATGAAACTTTCAAAATAAGCCTCAATTTATCGTTATATTCAAGCTATATATGGTATCTCTCACTATTGTTTTGGAAATTTTAAAATGAGAAGAAAAGTGAATTTGATTTAAGGAAATGAAAATAGGTTTCAAAGCTTTTTTATGGAATAATTAATTATTAGAGAATATGAGCTGAGACTAGTTGTTGGGCTTAACTGTGTTGTCGACACGTGAAGTGTCATCAATATATAGTATGAAACACTGATTCCTCATCACTCATCTTCTCGTGGTTAAGGATTTATTCTGAAAACTCTATGTTTATGGGTTTGCAAAAGCACTACAAGAAAAATGGAACGAAATGTTACCCTTTTCTCTTTCTCACTCAAAAATCATCAATTTATGTCCCGAACAACGCAACACTTTCATGAGACTAATGAAAACTATTTTCTTACACCTCTAGCAAGAGTTGTCGACTATACCAGAGCGGCGCGAATCGCATCTCTTCTAATTTGTTGACTTTCTCTTATTTTGAGGATTGAAAAAGCATTTAAGAAGTAAAACTGTTTGTTGGCCGCATTTTATGAATTTAAAGTAGATGTCTATCTGAATATCTGCTGCTAATGTTTTCATTTTTGAATGTTATTTTTAGTTTTTTTGCAGGTCATGCCATGCCATGCATTTGTGCATTTAAACTTAGCCCACGCTCAACACCGATGCATCAGCTTTCGAGTGACAAATTATCTTAAATGTCATATAAAATTATTATTAAAATTCAAATATATATCAAGGACTCCGATTAAAGTAATGTTTTATTAATCAATGACTCAAAAATCCGGAGTTCATATCGAAAATTGAGAAGTCATTGATTTTCATATCATTTACAAATATTTCCTGTCAAAAGCTTGAAGAATAGCTGATAACTCCAGAGTGTTCTGTAATCCAAGAGGCTTTGCTCTTGAGATAATCTATCGAAACGCTAGTAATGCAAAAGGAAACAGTTGCAAAACTTTACTATAAGTGAAATATGAGGGCAAACAAATTGAAAACTGAGGAACTCATTAACTGATATAAATCATGTTATCTAATGATTTTTTGGCAATCAATGTATTGTTGTTCAAATGACTGGTTGGGCAGCTCTGTGCAAACCGTTAATTTGGTAAAGAAGCTCTTTTTCAGGGGACAAGAAAGGGAACGAATTGTCCGAACATCTCCACTGCAAATATAGACTATAGACTGTCAACATTATGGGAAATTAGAGCTAATTTGATTAGAGAACTTCACAAATGTCTGATATTTAGATAGAGATTCAATCTAAATAAATGTTATCTATTTGGCAAACTTTACTAAACTTCTCAACAGCACAAAACTCTTGTTTTTGTGGTTCCAAAGTTTGTAATCTAATCAGACCTAAACTGACAAATGGCTATTACAGGAAACCTGTTTCTCAAAAATGATAAACCATGACTAAGAGGGCAAGAAATTAACAGAAATTAGAGAAGACGATAAAGTGAGATGAATTATTACAATCAATAAAAGTGTTGATATAACTTACAAAACATTACTTTTTTGTCTCAGAGCTATCCGAGTCTTATGAAATGCTTCAAACATAGCATGGGGTTAACATTTGAGTCGGGAAAACAAGACTTGTACCCACTCTTGGAGTTTGTTATCTGCTTATCATTGATGTAATATAAGAAGAATACCACACTTCAATCAGATAAAACACATCTTGAGATGCGGTCGCCGTTGAATATATCAATGCTTTGCTATAAATGATGTAATTTTGTCGTAAACCAAAGTTATCATGATTTCATGCATGCATAGCTGTATACATGAACCTTAATGCCAAACGTCTGTCTTCGGAGACAACGCATTATATTGCAATCAAGTTGAGAACTGCTCTCTGTTTTAGCCGCTATTGAGTGAAAAGATGGGCCCAAACGAATTCCTCAGTACAGAACCAGTTGTCGCTCCGTTGCTCTCTTGTATCAGATAAAAAGTGCCATTTTGTGCCATTAGCTAATGAGTGCGTTCGCCTACTTTTCTAATTTTCCTCAAAAAACTATGGATTAAAGTTCACAATATAGTAAACATCAACTCATTTTGTCTAAACAATACTCGTTTATCAATTATCGTTAGAGACATGAATACAAAAATACCTCAAACGATAATTTTAAATAAAGTTCTGTCTCATATCGTCGTGTTATTAAGTGTTAGAACAATAACATCTCATATGTTTGAGCCAGTTTTATGTTCATATTCTTAACTCTCATCAATTAACATGAAGTACAGTACAAATAACTCAATGGCATTCTTTGTTCAACTCTTAGAAAAAAGAAACACAGCTTCTTATTGTTTTACTACAGAGAAACGGACACTGAAGATGACTTACAGAAAAAATTGCATTTCGCTGTCACTTCAAATTTGTCCACAAGATAAATGATTGTTGGATTCACTCTAAAATTACTCCATTCTTTTAGTATTATATGATTTTGATTTGTAGTTTCCATTCAAAATTCAGTTAAAGAATTGAAGATTATTTAATAAACTTCTTAAATCCCAAAAAACAAAATGAGTTAAAACTTTAAGAAAATGTTGGCTACAATTAAAAGAAAGTTTGCTCTACTTTTTTTTATATCTTTCTGCATATAAACTCTTCTCAAGTTCTTAAAAGATATTATAAGCTTTAAGTTCGGTTTTTGTACGATTTTAGACTTGATTAAAAAATGCAACTTTAAAAGATAATAAACGGATAATAAAATATCTAAAACAGACTAAAAATCTATACAACTATTGATGTTTTGTTTAATGAATGACAATTAACTCATGCATTAGGAATTAAGTAAATTTCTTAAAAAGCATATCAAATAAAAGATTCATTTATAACTTCTCTCACCCAAACTTGGCTCAACTCAATTAATTAAAACATTCGCTTAATTCTTATTAGATTTCTGACGAGTTAATAAATAATTCAATTTCTGTAGCTTTAAAAAATAGTACCGTTAAGGTGTAAGCTTTTATTAACTTATAGACATTTTTTCAATGGCAACTACTTTATCCTCTAATATTAAATGCTTAAAAAATATTACATATTTATCAAAAAGGAATTAAGAGATTTGAACTTTTTTGAGTGGTTTTGGAGTTTTCATTATAATATCACACAAATTTGAGACGATTATTGAATAGGAGTTGTGACAAAATCAAACACTTCAGCTAAACTTTTCTCATTATTTGTCAGCTTTGTTTGATATGAACTTTGTTATAACTAATATTAAGTAATATTTTTACGCTTAATTTTATTCGGGTTTATTAAGAAAATTGATTGGGTTAACTTCCTTGAGTTGCAATTAAACAAACAATTTTAAAAAAGTTAACATTTTACAGTTCCGGAAAAAGGTATGCAGAGATCCAGTGATAAATAAAGATGAAAATATTTTAACACAGATAGAAATTTAAATGTTAATCAGTAATAGCATTGAGTAGTGGTTATGAGTTCGCAATATTTCCAGAATGATAAATATGTCTTTTTTCCAGGAATCGTATGTACGCTCGATTTGTTTAGTTTCGAAGAGATTTCTAGAATATGTACTTTCACTGCAGCACAAATTCAATGTAAAAGCAATGCAAAAATGTGCTATACGTAAAAGTATATATGTTATGACTCTAATAGTTAAAACAAACTGCACTTGAAATTTTGTACCCGATTTATCAGTTTTTCTCAATCAACCAAAGGAGTAAAATCCCAATTTATTATGTAAATTATTAATAATCTTTCCTTTTATAATCTTATATCTTAAAATAGCAAACCTTTTATGTGGGTTATTAGTCATATCTTTGTCATGTAAAAGGACTTTGATATCAGAGATTTGTATTTTTGTAAACTTATTATCAAGTTTAAAGGATTTCTATTTTATGCATCAAAAACAAGATTATGAGACTAATTATCAAAATATGTTGAATGTTTGTCCATATTTGTAACTGTAGTCAAACTTATTAATCAAGTAATATAAGGAAACTCATTTGCATTATTGATTTGTTAATCTTGAAAATTGACTTATTTTTTACAGTTTAAAATCAAAGTACAGTAGATTATTTAGAAGGACTTTCATGTTGATTACAGAGAAAGCTTCTACAAGTTTGTTAGATTCTGTACTGTACAAAATTCTTATAGATTTTGAGTTAACCTAATCCTATGGCTTATGTTAAATAAGGCTTATAAGACATGAAATTACAATTAATGTTTTTGGAGTTGT
>JAQFZT010002204.1:0-12316 GCA_034696325.1 Camisiidae sp. | reverse complement strand
CAAAATAAAAACTTTACTTTCATTAGTGAACTAAATTTCAAACTCGAAAAATTAGAAAAATTTCAACTAAAGTTTGAAATGAAACCATTTATTATTGATTTACTATATTCCTCACAATTATCCCTTATTCTGGTTTGTATTTTCAACTCATATACATGTCACTCATTAAGTGAAAGTTTAAAATTTAAATAATTTGTTTCTTGAAGTGATTTCTGTTAAATGATATAAATTATTTGCGAATTCAACGCCGCTTTTTGCAAAGGAATCAACTGTTATAATAATTGTGATGTTTGCAGTACTAATCAATTTAGCACTGCTTTAGTACCTGGACTAGAATTGATGAATGCATATGTGATCGCGATTATTGTAATGACAAGGGCCAGGACTTTATCGGCCTTAAAACTTGGAAAAATAGTTGGGAAAATCGGACTGAAAATGTTTCTCAAAAATTGAAGTTGTAATCAAATTTGATCTCTTGTCAATTAATGATTGAGAAATTTGTTAAAACAGATGTTCGTTTGTAGTTTCACTCATACTTTAGCGCTTATCTAACAGAATATCTTCATATAAATAAAATAACGCTTCACATCAGCGAATTGTGTTTTACACTCCAATTCATAGTCTTTATCACTATTTGCGAATTTTTTCAATTTCAGGATTCTTTTTCAGAGATTTTTCTATTTTAGTCAAACAATTTGCTTCAAATCGGTCCTTCTCATTGTTTTAATGAAAGTAAAGACAACTTTAAAGTTTAAACTTCTCTCATAGTCAATGTTAAAGCATTTATTCAATGCTTTTATACATTTTTTGATTTTTACTTTACAGTTATTGAAGTTTTTGAAAACTATATTTAAAGCATTGGTTTACATTTGTATAGAAACGAATTTCAAAATTTAAATAAAGTTAATGTTTTGAAAAAATGTAGATTTTTTAAGTGAAAAGGAGAGAAATACTGGTAAAATCGGGTTAATCGGAATTCCGAGGGTTTAGACTTTCAGAAAAAAGTCGGATTTACTCATAAAGTCCTTTGTATGAATTCAAAATTGAGCTTTTGGTGTACCAAAATTTATTATAGTTAAGCTGTTTACACAAAAAACGTGTCTTTTCGTGTCGAATGAACTTTTAAAATCATTATAATCTTAAATGTAATTAAGTTTCTATTAGTTTATATAAACCATAAGTAGAAAACAAACAAAATAAGACAATTGATAGCTTGATTTGAATAGAATTTGAATCATTACCAAAGCGTTGACTTATTTTGTCTGTTTTCTACTTATGGTTTATATAAACTAATAGAAACTTAATTACATTTAAGATTATAATGATTTTAAAAGTTCATTCGACACGAAAAGACACGTTTTTTGTGTGAACAGCTTAACTAAAGTAAATTTTGGTACACCAAAAAAACTTAATTTTGAATTCATACAATACCCTGTATTATATTTTAATAATAACTCATTATTTCATTGTTGATTATAGTTTAGTAATCAATCTTAAGTCGTATTAAAGGTGAAATTTTGAGTTTATTTTATGATTTTTATATGATTTCCAATGAATAATTTTTCACAAATTTTTATTTCTTGAGACCCTTTCATCGAAAACATGCGACACTTGATAACTTTAAAACAATTTTTATCACAATATTGGCAAGAGTTGCCTAATTTGGTTAAAGCGTTGATGAAATGGAGTCTCATTTTAATTAAGTTCAATAAAACAATACTCTTTATTCTTAGGATTCCAAAGAATCACTTTTTAGATTCTAAAAGTGCTAAACTTTTCGCCACTTTGTAGTGACCACTTCTCAGATAGTTATTTAATAACTTAGAATTTTTTATTTAATCATTTATTGAGTTAAATTTATTTGTTTGAAAGCGTACAATGGAATGAATGTTACTCTTTTTGTTAGATATAAAATTGATGAGTAGTTTTACAATTGAAGAATACACAAAATCATTAGTAATCAATATCTAAACTCAAAGTCAAATACTTTCTTTGAGCTTATACTGTAGTTTCACTACAATATCATGGCTTAATGAATTGACTGAAAAAAACAATGCCATGTATTTTAGAAAAAGACAAATAAAAACTCTGATGGCGTTTATTATAAATGTATGAAATTTATCTACAGATTCATCAAATTTTAATCACAAATTTTACTTTTATTTAAGGAAAACTTACAAAAAAGTTGTAAATAACTGAGAGTTTAGAAAACAATGTCATGTTCACTAACTTGACTTGTGATGATTACGCAATGGTTTTGGATTTTAATAAATATAAATAACAAAAATTGACTCATGTTTTCATTGAATTTCAAGTTCTTTTTGTGATTAGATAAACAACATAGAAATTGGATGAAAGAAAAAATTTAAATAAAACAACTTATTTTATTTTGATTTGAATGATCATGAAATTACGCTACATTTTGATGCAGCAACAATTGCATAATAAGTTTACATAATGTTTATCTACAATTTTAATGTTTGATTAAATGATGATCATTGACATACTTGACTAACAGGGAAATCATGATTTGGCAGACATTAACTGCGGTGAGTGCGAAATGCAATAAATTAATGATATTGTTATTATTTGAAAGTCTCAATGATATTCATTGAACTTAAAATTCAATTTAATCTATATAATTAAGCCTAAGTATAAATATTAAATCAAATTATTTAATCAAAATAAGTTTTGAGTTGTAGTCTCTCGTTTCCTTTACAAAACTGGTCGTTAACCTTCATATATAATTACAAGAAATATAAATAAAATTATCAAATATATACATCTAGATTACAAAATTAATCAAACTTAGAAAGTTTGCCTAAACCTGTCTCAAAAAATATTATCAGAAAACACAAGATTTCCAAAGTTTGATTCAACTTAACATTCCAAATGGGGGTCTTTAAGGGGGTATCTCTTCGGGATTCAATATTTTTCATTATTATTATTGTTATAAAAAGAAAGATTAACCATTTTTGAATTGATATAAAAATTTGGTTCTTCACAATTTATCGTCAGCTTATTATCAGCTTTTGAGTCTTCATACCATTTCGCAAATCCCATAATTAGAATAGACAAGAAAATTAATGTTCCGCCTATAAGACTAGTCCACAAGACCTTTTCATCCAATATTGTTATGGAAAAGATAAAACTAATGACAACACTTAATGCTCTGACAACAGAAATAGGTCCTGCATTTTCTAGTTTAAGTGCTAATGTTATGAAAAGTTGATCCAATGCTCCAGAAATTCCTGAATTAAATGAAAGTGAAATTCATTTATAATAAATATTTTTAATGCGATTGATCTAAAGTCAATTTCAAGTGATCTTAAAATTTAGGTTTGTCTGAGTTCTTAAACAGCTCTTTCATCAAAAATATAATAAGAAAAGTTTAAATTACTTTATAAATAATATTGAAGGACAACGAATTCTATTGTTAATATTTGAAAGAAAAGATGAGGAAAACTTGTGATTTAAAATGATTAAATTGATTGATTTTAATGAATAATTGAATAATGGACGTACCCGTCACTAAAATGATGAGCCATATCGTTAGTGTTGATGGCATTTTGAACTCATCGAGTATATAAAGCGATATTAAGCCTAATATAACGCTCGACATTGAAAACCAAAAGATAACAACCGCTGATGGAGTCTTCTGTAATTTTCTCATGACTGTCATCGATATTGCTATTGAAATGGCGGCACTCAATGCCAACACAATACCTATTATGTCTTGATTCTGGTAAACATCGCTGTCGTTGAATAAGAATGAGGGCTTTCCTACCATCAAAACTCCAGTTATTGTCATTCCAGCGTTTATTATTTGCATCAAACCGAATGGTTCCCGAAGAATAATAAATGCAAATAAATTGACAAAAACTGGTGCTGTGAACCTAATAGTTGTGGCATCACTTAATGGTATGAGACGGTATGATGTGTAGAGACATGCCATTGATACAGTGCCTAATGTACATCTAATCCAATGAAACATCAATCAATTTATAACTCATACTTATATTTTCAGCATTTTATGCAAACCTTAATACTAAATGTATTCTTTCTTTGGGTTCCCCCAGAAATGCCTGTTTCTTACACAGCATGACCACAAAATAAATTACAGATTGAATTATTGAACTATAAGTGAACAAATCAATGAGAAATGAGTTTTATTTTTGTGATTATATTCTTTGTAAATCTTAGAAAATATACAACAGATGCTGACAATAATCATTATTAAATATGATATTTTAAGTATGAGCTCACACTCTCTATAATAAATACCAAATTAAACATTTGTTTAGTGAAGTGATTTTTTTGCTTATTTATGAAAACTATTAAAATTGTTTAAATAAATGGTTGAATGTGGAGCTGTCAAAACTCATACCAGTACAGAGTCTGTATTTTGAAAGTGAACTCTCTTCTCAGGCTTTTCGACTGAAACAAACTTTTCGAGACTTCAAAAAATATTAGGTCTCGCAGTGCACCTGTGTTAGGGAATCCGGGTTTAAATTAGGTCGACGATTGCCCTAAACTCTTGACATTTGACTAAGTTTTAAACTTATGCACTTAAGTTGACTTATCTTATTGCGATCAATGGGATCAAGGCATAGGTTCTCTAGTCTTGAGATGTATCTCTAATTCTACAACTAATTTAATAATTTAAAATATCCTTTTTCTTAATAGTCGGTAAAGAATTCGATTAAATTGCAATTTTAAAACCCAATCATAATTAAAGTTCTCAAGTGTGAAAGCTCATTAACTGACATTGTGGTCCAGTTCTTGTCATGCATTAAAATTTAAGTCAAGTCAACTTATTTTGAAATTATTAAATAAGATCCAGAAATTTTCTAGAGTTTGTCAATTACTATAATATTCATTCAATTAACCGTTTCATAGTTGTAAAATCAAATCTGATTAATGAAAATATGTTCAATGAACCAAATTTATAAATCGTCAAAAAATTTGCGAACGTCAGTGTTTGTGCAATATTGAGAAACTTGAAATCAGAAACTCTTATTAAATCAGAGTTAAAAGGAATTGAAGTCAATCAACATGTAAATTAAGTCACGTTTTTGTAAATTTGTTATAAAATTGAGAATTGCTCTCACATTTCAATCAAATTAAGTCACGTTTTTGTAAATTTGTTATAAAGTTGAGAATTGCTCTCACATTTCAATCAAATTAAGTCATTGAACATAATTTACCGGCCCTTTACCTAAACAAAATTTTGAATGGTATTAAACTTCACTCTTTAAAATCATAGAAATAGATGTTTATTTAATAATTTTTTGATACATCAAATAGAAAATATAAGCCGAGTCTGGGATATAAGTCTTCTGATAGCAAGTCAGGTCACTAAACAGTGATTTGTTGTAAAGTATTGATAGTGAAGATTAACTTAATAAGCACTGAATATGACCATAAAGTCTATTTTGAGAGGTATCACGAAAAATCTTTTATGTATACAATCTTTTTAGGAAATCAAACTTCTCTTTACGATAAAAGTATGAATTCATTTCATTTGCAGCGGTTTTAATGATCTTTTCAATAGAAGCTAATTATAAATGTTATATAACTCAAGTTTTATTGAGTTATTTGCATTACTTCTCGAATATAAATGAATAAATTCTTATTCATAAATTCTGGTCACATTAATTGACAGAATGGGTACGAAATATAACTCAAATTTTTAACTTATACACAAAGAAATCATTATTCAAATTCTATCTTAATGTCAAAAATAATCATTGAAACTGGAAAATTTCTAGATATCTCAACATCAATGATTAGTTAAAGTGTATATCTAACACAATTCAGCACACATTAAGCACATAGTTTCAAATCTTCCCTAAAGACATCTGATTTTTTTGTCTTTTTTAAAAATCAAAATCGTATCTGAAACTAAGGGGAAGTGTTCGGTGAACTGTATAATATATATCACATTTAAAATGGTGACAAAAAGTTTAGAAAATTTGGTTTCTATTTTTAATTTTGAAAATTACGAATAAGAAAAAACTTTGAATACCTAATAGTTAGTACTTCTAAAGCGTGGACATCTTTTGATATCTTTATACATAGACCTGCTGTTGACCAAAATATCACAGAAATAAGCGCACATAAAATGCCAATGCCTGGAATACTACTGATGTTAATTCGTTTCTGAGGCATAACTGAATAGAAAATAACAAATAATAACTTTAATCAATTGGATTCAAATTTTAAACAGATTTCACGTTATAACCATTCCCTATAATCTGTAATATTTGAACAGCAGATACTTAATGAGTTTTTCTCAATAAACAAATTAATATTCTTTTCTATTCAAAGACCAAAATAGATATTATTCTAATCTTCAAAATATTTATCATTAGTGATTATCAGTCAATCATATAAATGACTCTCCATTTCAAAAATAATTTTATTCTTTAATCTAATTCTAATTGTTATTTTGATAGTTTATTTTTTATATAAATCTTATCTAAAGGATCGTTGAAAATAATTTAGTTGTTTAATTACATTTCGCTGAAGGGTTATAAATATTATCGATTTGTTGTTTTAAAACTTTAAAAATGGAAAGTTTCTTTTAATTGATTGGAAAATGATCAACATGCATGCAACAATAGTTATTAAGCTTAATTGTTTGAAACCTTTGTTACAATTTAATTCGTTTTACTAGGAATTCAAAATCAAAACAGATTACGCTTTGAAGTGCAACACACTTTCTTCTAGCAATCTTTATGTTTCATACGGCTGTCAAAATGTTAGTTAGCAATACGGAACCACATCTTTCACATTTCTTTTCCTAATTACTGAGGAAATGTGCATCATTTTATCACAAATTTAGAGAAGCAAATTACATTTCTGTTAAAGCCTACATGAAAGTGAAAAAATATAACAACTGATGATTTACAGCATGATTTTCATCCTTGAACTAAATTGATTGTCCAATTTTTCAAATTTGAACGATTTAGTTTATGGTCATTTATGGAGTAAAGTTATATTTCACTGTCTGATCGCATATAACTTGCAAGATATGCGTGTTTTGTGATTAGATAGATAAACAACGCTTATGTCATTTTTTGAAAATCAAATCAAAAGTTATTAAACTAGTTGTTTAATGAAAAATATGGTTCTTTAGTTTTACAAGTATTAATTTTATTAAACAAATTTCAAGATTGCAAGTCTTTTTTGGAAAATGGACTGATTTTATACTAAATAAAATAGATTCAATGTCCGTCTGGTATTTAAAATGGATTTTAATTAATATAGAATTAAAAACATGAATCCTAATTATATGAATATTTATTGACTCATAAATTGTAGGTATTAAACACATAATCAAAGATAAACTTAACAATGCAAAACATTAAGAACTTACCTAATTTTTGATGATTAAATTTGATTATTTTGATTAAATTCATTTTATTCGTTATCCCTTTTTATAGCTTTCAAATGAGACGAATACCATGTGTTTCAATGTAATATTGATTTCTTCAATAAAACTTTGTGTCAAATATATTTCTATAAAATTTCTATTATATTAAATTTTGTTCCAATATTTGAGTTCTAAGGCTGTGTCGATTCTTGATTTGTTAGATTCTTCACATAATTCATTTGAAGAAGTATTTGTCACAGTATTTATTTGTTTGTGGAAAAACGCAACACAAGTTTGTTGAAAGCAATTTTCATGAAGTTAATAGACTTTCGTTAGTTTTGAGACTAATTCGAAACTTCAAACTGATAAAGAGAAGCGTGAATAAAAACACATTTCAAGGCTCATTACATATATACATAATTATATATTTCAGATTTATAAATCAAGGAAAGATTTAGTGGTCACAAAGATTAAGTTCACGCGTGTTTACCATGACTAGTGTGTCGTATTGGATACACGGATATAATGAGCTCAAACAAGTTTACTTTCAATAAAAGAAGACAACATTTGTATACATATCGATTCGACATTCAATCAAATATTTTAGCACATATTTACAAAAATTCTTATATTAAAAATAATAACTAGAGAAAAGTGCGGGCAGTGTTTGCAATGAATTTGTTTACAAGTTAGATATACAGTACAAATATAAATAAACTATAATTTAAATCTGCCCTAAAAATGATGGCAACTGTAGAAAAAAAGTTTAACGTTATTGAGTTATTGATAAATGAAATCTTAGATTAATTATGCGTTTATAGCACTTTCTACACTGATATACTCACATATGAAATTTCTTTAGGCCATTGTTAGCCTATAGGTGATAGTCGAAAGTTAGATTCCGGGTTTATCAAGAATGTAAGTCAAACACTATTAATGCTTGATATGCTTGAAAACTGCTATCAAGTACTAAGCATTTATTTTAAGACAGGTTTTGAACGGTTATCAACTGTTTGACCCGTTGATCTCTTTTATGAAGAATTTAGTTTTATTTACTTTTAATTAATATTGAGATAAACAAAATCTCACTTTCATCTCCAAGTTGAAGAGTTTCAGTGGGACTCGACTCCTGTGAAAAGATTTTCAACAGAAAGTTAGCCGAAAAACTATGAAGAGCTTAGTCGAAAGGCTAACAGTTGGTTTGCTGGCCATTCAAACATTATAATTTAAGCATTCGTTTTATGGCAAATACACTGTAGTGAAAGCAACTTTTAATCTGGAAATAAAGTCTAGAAATCAGAATGTGATAAATTTAAGTTATATAAAATACACGATAATATCTTTAAGGCCATCTCTTTGATAGAGTCTAAAGAAATTGAAGTGAGAAAAGTGTAGTTATTATTTCAGCTTCAGTTTAATTCGTTTGATTGATGCCTTTCTTGAACATTAAGTTTGTGAGACAGTTAATTCGAAATTTCATACTTCAAATTTTGTGCTCTTATTCATAAAAATTTGTTATTACTAATTATTACTACTTTTAGAAGTCCTCATTTCATTGTCTCGTTCAGTTTAATTCAAGTAAAAAGTTATTATAATTATAATCTCAATTATAATTATAAAGTAAAAATATAAAACTGGTTATCAATAGATCTCAAGCTATGGACTTCTTATTAAGTATTCTTCATAAATGATTAATGACTCAAAAGTAACTTTTAAACTATAGTCACAACAATCGAAATTTAAAAAGCTTAAAAAATTCAACATTACATAATGGAAGAAAATTAAATCTTTTGTCAAAATACGAAAATTATCAAAAGAATTACAGACAATTTATTTTTACGGCTTATTAATGAGTCGATTGTCATAAAGTTTTGAAAAAGAGTAGCTTTAATCAGTTTTTCTAAACGCTTTTGCCAAACATAAGCAAATTATAGGATTTCATTTGATTAAAAGCTACTTTTTTCAAAGCTTTATGACAATCGACTCATTAATCTTCAGGAAAATTAATTGTCTGCAATTCTTTTGATAGTTTTTGTGTTTTGACAAAAGATTTGATTTTCTTCCATCATGTAATGTTAAATTTTTAAAGCTTTTTAAATTTCGATTGTTGTGACTATAATTTGCTTCCTTATGTTTGGCAAAAGTATTTAGAAAAATTTTAAAGTATTTAAAGAGTTTTATGTATTGAGAGCACAGATTAACAATTGATTGATTCCATTGCACTTTCATTTATTGTTACTAAAAGAATAAAAATTGTTACTTAAGAATACTAAAAAAAATACTAAAAAAAGAACTTCTATTACTAGTAAATTAAAAGTAAAAATAAGTTCTAAAAAAATAAATAGACAACATTAGACGCAGATAATTGAGTAGTCAGAGGAACAATTGGTTTAGTTTGGGTCAAGTCCTGATTTCAAAGCCCTAAATTATTAATTCCAAAAAATGATCCCATTTTCAAACTCATAAATAAATTAAGATTTAAACTAATGAGTAAATAAATGTTTAATTAGATGCTATATAAATGTTCATTAACATCTTCATAGCCCTGATAATGATCTTAGAATAGATTGAAAACGTTTGGCTAATATTTAAGTTTTATTTTTAAGAACTAATTTCACTGTTATTTAAATAAAAGTTGAAATCAAGTATACAATAATGTTATATTGTATAATAAAGTGATTAAAAATGATATTTATAACTATTTATATAACCATAAGAAGAGTTGCCAACGATCTCAAGAGTGGAATTTATAGAATAGATTGTCTGGACTGTCAGAAGTCATTTATAGGAGAGACAGATGTTTGAAAGTTAGACCGGAAAGAACACAGAGACGCCATCAAATACAATAACTATTCTTTATGTGATCGCATTGATTGGGATAATGGAAAAATCACAAAGACTTCAAAGAATGAAATCAAACGTAAAACTGAGAAATCAAACCCTATAAAAGTCTACAACAATAATAACAATTTGCTTAATAGAAATTCAAGTGAATTCCTCATACATTAGGTATAAACAAATTAAGAAATTCTAAACAATAGCTATCATATGGAAAATAGACGGGCATTTAAGCATCTAAAAATCACTGTTACTCAACATCTAATTAAACATTAAAAATTTATTTCAGTAATAATTGTTTGGCTAATATTTTTAAGTTTCATTTTTAACAAGTATTTGAAGGACTAAAGGCAAGAGCAAAATAATTTCTCTCCAAAGGCTTAAGAAATATTAGTATAAATGAAGATATCATATAAGATCATAACTGAGTCACATAGTCTTCAAAATTTCTAAATATCAAACATTTGTATCTGAAAGTTTGAGTTATGAGTTTGAACTTTTGGATCCACTCTTAAGAAAACAAAAACATTACAACTTATTCTCATTCAACCTAAAAATTATTTGAATGAAAAACAACAATAAACAATAAACTCATGTCTCAAACTTTGAGATACAAATGCTTGATATTTGGGAATTTTGAAGGCTATGTGACTCAGTTGTGATCTTATATCGAATCTTCATTTAAGCTAATATGTCAAATCAAATATACAATAATGTTATATAACAATTTTTAATGCGCGTGTAATTTCCATATGACTTCTTAATATGTTTATACAAAATCACGTGAAACCCGTAACACACTGTAAATCAAATTACATTATTGCGGACGAACACAGGCCACATGACATGATTTTTTAGTAGAATTGAAATTGATTTTTTTCTTTATATTATTTTAACTTAAATATTTGATATGAGAATCAGTCACATTCATTTTTCTATATTATTGAATAGCTCTCTATAAATAAGAAATTCAATAACGATAATGCTATTGAACGAATTGATTTACAGTATTAAAGACGCAATTCTTTTAGTAATATAGATCAAGGCAGGAATTCACCAGAATTTCTATTAAGCAAAATTGTTATTATTGTTGTAAACTTTAATAGCCATTTCACGCTTCAGTTTTCTAAAACTTAATTCATATAAAAAGGATAACTTTTAAAAAAGAGTTTGTGCCCCAACTCAACTGGTAATTCGGTCAGGATTTGTTCACGTATAAAAAAATTTCATATAATTCACTAACTTTTCTAGGATTTCAACAGTTTTTTTAATTTTAACAATTTATTACACGTATCAATAAAAAAAATCAAATTTTAAACAATATTTCATATGGTTTCATATTTTTCTCAATTGCAATCAGGGAAAAACTATTGAAATTGAGAAAAATTTATGAATTCAGAAAGAATTTGACCTGAAATTGATAGATGAATTATATTTTAAAAATTTGTTGGTGAACAGGGAGCGACCGGTAATTCATTTTTATTCATACGTTCATTTTAAAGCATTTTATTATCTAATTTTCAGTATCAATGCTCTGATGATGATCTTAAGTGAAGATCGAAAAGGTTTGGCAACATTTTCGATCCAAACTTTCAATATTATATTGCAATAAGTTATAATAGGTATTAGTGTATTTGTTCGACACCTGGTATCTGAAACATCAAAACTCAAAATGTCAAAATTAAAACTAAATATTTAATTAACTCAATATTAAAGAATTTAAAGCAAATTTTATTTTCAAATCAAATATATGTTTAGAAATTAAATAAAATTCAAAACAAAGGATATTTTGGTTGATTTCAAAACAATGAATGGAAAAACTCAACTTATTTTCAATGGTATTAATAAGTTTTACATTTTTCGAATGTTTAAACCGGTTAAAAATCCTTAGTGAATAAAGAGTTGTTAGCAATTGTTATCTAAAGAATGCAATCTATTTTCTCGTTGATTTATTCGTGAAAAATATTCTTTGTTTTGAATTTTTATTTAATTTTTAAACATGAATTTTGATTTGAAAATAAAATTTGCTTTATATTCTTATATTATATTAATATATAATATTATTGAGTTAATTAAATATTTAGTTTCAAAATAATTAAT
>JAQFZT010002203.1:0-12317 GCA_034696325.1 Camisiidae sp. | reverse complement strand
AAACCGTTTGTTGTATATTCTCTGCTAAAATCCTTAATTTTTAATCAGTCAAATTAATTAATTTTGTAAAAAGTTGGTCGAAATACAACTTACGATTGCATTTTATTATGCTTTAACTCTTAAATGTGAGTAAAATTAGGTTAAATTGTGATTACCTTCACATACATGTCTTAGTAAGATTAATTCTAAGATGTTTTCAAACATTCAATTAATTTGTGTATTTATGAGCAAAAGTTAAATTTCGGGATTTTCGGGTTTCTCAAAATTGCTAATCATTGCAGGCCTAGACTTGATGCCTAGCGCTCGAGCGTTTGGCACTGAGTACAGGAGGAAACTTTGTTCGCGAGGATAGCAACTAGAGTAAATGATGCGGGACCTAAGGGACCATTCAAATATTTATGCGATATCTATGTAAACACTAATACAGGGCTTTACTTAATTATCTACCCATTGAATAAATACAATAAAACCTTTCAAATTGGGAACATTTTATTCAAAATATAAATGATGTTAAAAACTTTTCAATAACTTATTATAAATAATATCCTATTAACAAATTTCGAATGTAGTGACGTTTCACAAAACTTGACCAATCAATGACGTCAAAATGGGTAGATAATTAAGTAAAGCCCTGTATAATGGATATGCTATAAAAGAACAGCCCCTCAAGCCCAGCAACAGACGCTCCATCACTAGTTTCTAGTTGCTATCCTCGCTTTCAAAGTTACCTCCTGTACTTATTAGAATAATCGTTATAAAAATTATATTAAGTTAAGTGCAAATATTATAATAAAGTATAATTTGGAACTTAACTAAGATTTCATGAGCCGCGAAAATTTAATTCAATTTATGATACTTTAGATTCTATCGTGAATAACAATTTAAAACTGTTCAAGTTATACAAAAAAAGTTATGTTTCATTCTCAAGACCTGTTTAGTCTTGAACTTTATGTTTAATTCATGAAAGACGGGCCCCTTTTGCGAATCCTTTGAAATGATTCCTAAAGTACTTGAACTATTCTGCATGTATTTTGCATATTACTTTAGCTGTCAATTTTCATGGAGATTAAATCTAACTTATCCTTAGGGTATAGAAATACTAGGTTTAAGTTAAGAAATAAACTTAATAAACCTAATACTCAAATAAAGAAAACAAATTTAAAAAACGAGTAATTGATAGCAATTTTATAAAATGAATTTTGTTTAAAATAGAGATCGTCAAATGGCTCAACCATTTTATCTGACATCATAGGCATTAAGGATTTAAAACATTTCCCACATTTTTTGCCAAAAAAGTTTTATAAACTTTTAGATAATTGAATCTTAAATAAATAAATGCTTAATATATTTAAATTCGTACAACATATAAGTGATATAATTTGTACATGTTAAAATTTTGAAACTGTTAAAAATATACGAATTAAGCTACAATTTTTTACTGCACTTCGTTTCTTCTAAATTCACTTCATCCAAATTCATTTGATCCAAATTAAACCCTGTTTTCAATCGCCTAAATTATTAATTCTCAAATAATTATCCCATTTTCAAACTCGAAAATAAACTAAAAACTAAAGAAATTTAATTCAAACTTAATTTGTAAATTGAATGAATTAATATGAAATATGTATAGATCTGTTTTCTCTTTGAAGACAAGTTATTAAGTTATAGTTATAGTTACTGTACATTATAGATTAAATACCAGAGCTATTCAACAAACTATGTGACCCTCACAGAGGGACAGTTAAATTATATTCATTCACTTGCGTTCACTTTTGAGTTTTCGTTCAAATATTTTTGTTAATTTTTCTCAATTATAATAATCACAGTTCAAGCAATGGAAAAGATTATTATAGATGCAAAAATAGAAAATGTTATGTTAAGTTATGTCAATAAATGTCATAGCATGGCTTCGATATTTTTAGTTACTTAAAATAATTTTATGAAATATACAGTACACAAAAAAATCTTAATAAACTTATTCTTATGATGAACTGATTTGAATTTATTTTATATTAAATTGAAAATGATAAACTTGTAAAATGGGTATTTCAAAGCTTATAGTACTCTCATTAAGTGTCTCCTATAGGAATAACATTTTAATACAAATACAATGCAAAAATGGTTTACTTTCGATTGACCAACAAATATTTGACCAAAATTTAAAAGCCCAACAAATTTATGTCAAGATTACTATTGAGCAGCAGTTAATTTATGTAATGCTCAAATAGTATTAAATTATTTTCTCTATAATTGAAACCAATTTTATTCATGATTTTGTCAAATTTTTTCATTTAAATAAAAGGTTTTGAGAGAATTTTAGGCATAAATTATTTTATTCAAAAATTGAAGACAAATTTAAACCTTTTAAAAATTGCTAATGTAGTCTGAATATCGTGTTAAATAAAGATACTTATTGTGATTATTTGAATTGATAAATGAATTTAAGTTGTATTTTATTTCTTAGAAAGAAATAAGAAACAGCATCCAAAAAAACTAAACTCGATTTTCCATTATTATCCAAGTTTTCAGTCAAATTAGCTATAGTTTCATTGATTTGCCTCATTATTTTATGAACTATAAGGTTTGATTTGTTAGGCATTTATTTGTTGGGCTCTTGGATTTTGGTCTAATATTTGTTGGGTTTTATTTGTTGGGCTTCTAATTGTTGGACTTTTTTGTTGGGCTTTTGGTTTTTGGTCAAATATTTGTTGGTCAATCGAGAGGATACCGCAAAAATACTTAAATCATACTTTCTTACAAAATAAAGCTATAAGCTTTGGCATATAATAAGCTATACAGGAAAGTATGCTTTAATTATTTTTGCATTGGATTTGTATTACTGTTTCCATAGGAAAACACTTAATCAAAGTACTGTACATTATTGCATTCAGGGCTCAATTCCCTCTCAGGGTAGTAAAACAGGTTTTTTGACAAACCAATTTGGATGAATTGAATATGGAAGAAGTGAATTTGGATGAAACCAAGTGTAACCGCCGTATCTACGAAAGGGGCCCAGGGGGCCCTGGCTCCCCCAGAGATTTTTAGGACTTCAAGTGTAGGTCTGTTATCTAAACTTGCTTGCTTGCTTTCTAAAGTTGCTTGCTAAAGTTTGCTTTCTAAACTTAGACAGTATTTTTGATAATTTAGAGTATTTTGTTTTCAAAGTTTAAAATGTTTGTCATATAAATTACATTTAAATTCATCAATTTTTTATTACTAGAGACTACAGTAGGTACCGAAAATACCATCATTTTGAAAATTTATCGGGAAAGAGTTCTTAGTTCACTATTAAGTCTATAAAGGATTAAAAAATCAATTTTGAGATTACCCAAAATCAGATTTTTGATTTTTCCTACCGAACTTCCGATTCTACTGTTTAAGTCTCGATTTCTACGAATTTTTGTACAAAATCTGTTTATACTGAACTTTTCACATCAAAAACAAAAAAACATAAAACAAGTTATAACAAGTTTTATAAAAATGTACACCTTAGTCCCTCATAAGTGTATTTTAACTGAGTTACAAGATTTAATGCTTTTATCTCATATTGAACTTTAATTTCAATTTCAATTAAAATTATAAAATATTGATGAAAATAAAATTTATTCTACCGAAAATAACTCCCGGAAATACCAATTTTTCCTACCGAAAACCGACCGAATTTTGCTGTTTTTAACTACTGAATGTAGAGTCTCTACTTATCACTAACATGTGTTAAGTTCGTTAATTGTTTCAATTTTTCACATAACAAACTATTGAAGAGCTAAAGGAATTCCAATTTCATAGTTTGAGTTTCGAGAGTATGAACTTTAGTTCGAGCTTTTAGTGAGAAGTATATTACAATTTTTTATTCTTACCTTTGATTTTGCTATTTAAAAATATTAATCTTCTGATGAAAAGTAAAGTTTTTAAAGAATTTGGGAATTTGAAAGGTTGAGTCAGAAATTTTTCTGAATAATTGGGAGGCTAGCATTCTATCCAAATAAAATAAGAAATATATGACACACAGGTCATTTTCCTTCTGATTCTAAATAAATTGGACCTAGAATAGCTTACAGTACAGCTGTTTTGCTTGAGCTTACTTGCCTGAGTTTTGCTACCCATGCGTGAGCTTGAGCTTATCTGAAACATTTTGAACATTAGCTTAGGCTTGCTCTGAGTTAGCTCATGCTCTACACTATAATAAACATCTGAATGTAATTTGATATACTTGCCCCTCCCCTCCACCCAAAAAATGCTGGTTAAGGCACTGATTAGACTTAATAAAAATGAATTTTATTTCATAATTTTGCTTCATTTTTGTCTGCGGTCTACAAAAACAATTGAAAATTAACTAAAAGTAAAGCAAAGTTTAGTTTTGATAGTATTGAGAAAGCGTGAAGCGTTTTTCTGGTCTTAGAGTTGAGTTGACTATGAAGTTATCCATTCTGTTTCACTAAATTCATTGTTTGTCGCTTTCTTGAAAAAGTTGAAGAAAGGGTTAAAAGAGATTGAATAATGAATAGTCACGAGATGTCGCACTTTCAAAAATGGTTATGTATTGCAGAGTAATATATGATTCCATAATTCAAATGTTCGAATGTTTGTATTGACGCCATGTTTAAAATAAATGAATCAAAAATGTGCAAAAGTTTTTAGCAATTCTTCTCATTATTGTTCGGTATTATAAAATGGATTAATTTTGATCAATAATAATAATAATATTGTCGTATTGGAACCCATTTTAGGGGTGAAAAGTGTTGAGAAGAGGGCATAGAGTCTTATATATTAGGACTCAATTGAGTCAAAATAGCACTCATTCAGAGCAACACAATGTCTAAGCTGTCATTCAGAGCGCGAGCGCTCGACTCAACCAAACCTATGCCTGTCTTCCGCAGCGAAGAAGTCCCCGATTTGCCTGACTTCGCGGCCATCAATCGGGCCGTCCCTCAAATGCCAACTGGAATGGAAAAAGAAGAAGAATGTGTCAGTATTTCTTTTATTTATGACAAAGAAATCTTTTCATACACTCCTATTGGCTCTCCCTCTCTATTGAGCGCCAAATTTAATATTATTAATAACACCCAAAATCATTAATAATACTTTATTTATTCATTTATTATTATTATTTTATTAATATTTATTATTTATTTTATTATTTAATTAACACTTAATTAATTCATTATTCATTTAATCAATAATAATCAAAACAATCAATGATGTAATGCTCGTAATGATTATTGTAATGATTGATGTAATGATTGATGTTATGATTGATGCAATGACAGGAACATCATCTGCAAAGAGCAATGTCAGCACAACAGGCATTCGGTCATACCGTCGAACATGTGATCCCAACGCCCGAAGTGTTCGCCGCACCAGAAAAAGAGTACGACGACTTGTATCCGGCCAACTATAAGATATCTCGACAACTGATTCACATGCAGTTACTCGCTATCGAACAAGACATACCTGACTATGACATGGACTCTGAAGACGAGGCGTGGCTTAACCAACAATCAAAACAAATAAAATTAACGCCCATTAAGTTCGAAGAAATGATGGAAAGACTTGAGAAGAGTAGTGGGCAACATGTCGTTACTCTCAAAGAAGCAAAACTACTGCTCAAAGAGGATGACGACATGATTATTGCTGTTTATGACTATTGGCTCAATAAAAGGCTAAAAACTCAACACCCGTTAATACATGTGGTGAAGACTGAGAAAAGAGACGGATCAACCAGTAATAACCCTTATGTAGCCTTCAGGAGGAGAACAGAAAAAATGCAAACACGAAAAAATAGGAAAAATGATGAAACTTCTTATGAAAAGATGTTGAAATTGCGAAGAGATCTCAGTAGAGCTGTGTATGTATTCTCTCATTAATTATGCAAACTTTCGACTCAATCAAACTAATGCTTATCACTATTTTTTATGCAGAAATTTATTAGACCTTATAAAACATAGAGAAAAAACAAAACAAGAACATCTCAAATGTACAGTTGATATATACGAAAAACGGTAATGAATTGATAATGAATATGATTTTGTGCTGGAATTGAATTGATTTAATTGTGAAACAGATATCAAATCGGAGACTTTAGCGGACAAATTATAAATGAAGTTTCAGCACTTCGTCACATAAGGCCTGCTTCAACATATTTACCTTTAAATAATGTACAACTCGTCAAAATACCAGAACGAGGGGTCGGTCGGCCGCGAGTTAGAGTAAACACTCATTTCATATTCATTTCAAGACAAATCATTCACTAAAAAACTTAAACTTTTAAATATTTCAATAGAATGACGAACACTCACAACCGCGTAGAAAACGTGAATACAAACGCAGACATCGACCCGAAACGACTGCAGCAGCAGCTCGTGTTGATGCGAACGAACACAATGACTATTTATTCAGTTCTGACGAAGAAGTTGGCGGCGCATCACCTGTTGCTGAACACACCTCTGATCAAGAAGAACAAGAAGACGATCCGGACGGGCAGTTTGCCTTCAAACGAAAGAGAGGCTGTAATTATCACTCGCCATTAATCGATAGGTTAGGCAACTGGCCCTGGACTGCACCACAAGAAGGCGGGTCAGGTGATCGAAAGTATAGGTTTTGTTTAACATCTATTTCACAACCAAAGTCTCGATGCATTGGTTTTGCGCGACGAAGATATGGAAGAGGCGGACGGTATGCATCACAGCAGTCATTAAATGATTTATTTCATAATCTAATTGTTTTTCAATATTTTAGTTTAATAATGGATCGCGCCTTCACTCCATTAGACATCTATTGGTCAGAATTTTCTAGAAACTCAATTCCTAATGGATTTCCTTCTAATGAGTTTTTAAATGAGATCAAAAACGAGTGGTAAGTCATTGTTTTTCGATTAAATAATCAATTTTTACATTCAATTTCTTCAGTTATCTATTTTCTAATCTATTTCTTAATAACTATTTTGAAAGCTTATTGAATATTATAATGAATTTATTAAATTGTGTTTTTTAGGTTACATTTCAGGCCTCGAACACCTCCTATGGAATCTTCAAACTTACGTTTGTGTTCAGAAAGTGGTGATAATACTGAATATGATGAAGAGGGAAATGTAATACCTGTTGTGCCGATCACTTCATTCAAGGAATATATAGACGAAAATAACTTAAATATAATGAGTGCTCCAAATGGTAGTAATGAAATCGATTTCGCGAGCTTTCAGAGCCATCAGGAAGAGCTCTTCGAAATGCAAAGAAAACAAATGGAAAGACTGAAAAGTAATAGTGATTGTGAAAGTGATGCCAACTTTGTCACCAATAAATCTGGTTACAATGTGTGCAATTCTGAACATTCCTCTAAAATAATAAGTTGTGCGCCATCGATATCATGGACTTCAGCAGCGAATCCATCATTAAAATCATCGTCATGTGAGTCGTCGTCAACGTGTTCATCAACATTACAATTCTCAACATTAGATTCAGCGAGTGTTCAGTTTGCTGTGAGTGTAGTTCGGAGTGCCAGTGAAGTGACCACTAATCGAAACGCCAGTGAAGTCACCACTAATCGAAACCATAATGAAAGTGCAAAAGAAACCATTTTAAACAACATGTCATCTAATTATGATTCATATTTAACTGATAAGAATATGACTGCAAGTACTAACGGACCCATTAATGAAAACGAATTTCTCAGAAAAACTAATAGTGAAATATCAGAGCCGTCCACCCCTTCAGATGCACAACACGACAGACACTTAATTAATGATTCAAACCTTAATCAGAACACAACACACACAGCATTGACTCCAATCGCATGTAAATTGAAATATCAAAATAGAAGCCAAAACACAAGTTTACCTCCAACTGATGTCACTTGAAATTAGGATCAAAGCATTATATAATTATCATTTATTTCTAATTAGTTATTATCTAAACAATCAGACATTTCAGTGCTGTTCGTACATTGTTATCAATATTTTGTTTCTTTTGAAACTATTTCAGTCAAAACGAGTGATACCTTTAAGAACGTAATCCAATAGACGCCCAAATTGTCAACTTTTGTCCATTTCTGTTCTGAATAAACCACAATTTCTCACCACAAAAGTCAATACCTGTGCCTCAGAGTCTTATCACAATATTTCAGTTTTTCCACTCATTTGCTCAAAAGGCTATGGAATACAAGATATAAGATTTCATATATAAAGTCCTCAAAAATATGTTGGAATGCATTGCAATCTTACAGATTCACAGATTCTATTGTTGTGTCAATTATTCTCTATTCTATTATTTAAAAGAGTAACTGCTGTGCAGTAATTAATGTATCCCTCTATCAGTCTCTCATCCCTTCGCTTCACAATTACTTATTGATAGAAATTTTTTCTTTCAAACAATAAAGCAAAAGCCATGCACACTGTTTCTGCTTCTTATTTTGGTTTCATTAGTGATTACCTCGTATGACAACAGTGTAAATCTTCAACTAATTCAATGTGTGATATAATGTAGTTTAAGCTTTTTTGTATTTTACTTTTAATGATTCATTGATTCATTTTCAATGTTTCCGATTGTAAATATAATATTAATTAGCAATGATTCTAAACTATAAAAAAGATAATAATAATAAAAATAATAAATTCAATGTTTTAAAGTTGACACAAATTTCTTTTTTTATATTTCTAGTATTTTTCTAATTACGAATTCATTCTCTTTTAGTATAAAATATACTTTTCACAATTTTTATCCTATTTGAGAAAGTTCTTTACAAGTTTCTCATTAATTTGTCATGAATTTGCAATAGTTTTGCAATATCTTTGTGACCAAAATGATCCATTCATCGAAAAAATTTAGAATAAGATTATGAATTTACATGTGTCTCACACGTGTCCAATCATTTTTACGTTCTTATCAGGTTATTGGGGTGTTTGTGGTAGAACTAAACCAGTTTATAGATTAGTTTTTCTATAACTGTCACTACAATCTGTCCGCGCGGTCGTCGCCAACTTTCATTTTTGTAAAAGTTTATCAATTTCAATATTATTCAAGTGTTTAATTATAGCAAAAATCATAAGAACATAATTTAGTAATTCATATAATACGGTCATTAAAAGAAATTTCGATGAATTTGAAATATATAGACTCATCTGCAATACAACTCCATTGCAAACTCATTGCAAACGTGTTATACATGAAAGTATATATTTTAAGTTCATCGAAACTTATTTCACCCGCTGTACACTTAAACCAAACTTCTCATAATTTGTTCAATAAAATTAAGTAATTCATATAAAATTGATATATGTTTGGAGAGCAGTCATAGACGAAAACGCCTTTAAAGATGTACAGTGTTATGCTTTATGGAAAATTATTTTTTAAAGTCGAAAATTCTCAAATTTTTTAGATATCAACTCATATCCAAACATTATTACAGTATAACATAATTGAGACAATAAAACGCATTTAAAGCAAAATCTGAAAAACATAAGTGTTTATATGCTATGACTGTTCTCCAAACATATAATTTGATATGAATTACTTAATTTTATTGAACAAATTATGAGAAGTTTAGTTTATTTGTTCCCCAATCGCTTCAATGCAATATTAAATGAAATTCTCCTTCAAAGAAATATCTAATTCGAAACTTTCTTGGAATAAGTTATGAGCCATTTTCGATTACACATGTGTTTTTTTTATAATTCTTCAGAATCATTATTAAGTAGGAAATTCTTATCGTTATGGAAGCATTTACAGATGTAAATACTGTACAGTACTTATTCATAATAGTGTCCAATCGTTATAATACTATCAATTGAAAGAATTTCATCATTAGAGTTGGCTTTACTTGTCTAATAAGTAAGAGCTCTGTTCGCAAACTTGAGTAAATTTAAGCATAAAATCTATGAATGAATGAAGACCAATAGCAGGTTTATATAGCAGTTTCTGACAAGCCTTCAGGTCTTTTAGCGTTCATTTTGACATTCCGATGAAATGGGTATAAATTATAAACACGGATTTCCGGTATAAACCTCAGTATTTAAGCTACAGAAAGATAGATAGTGGGAAAGTTGGAAATATTATATTCTTCTCGTGAGAGTGAAAAATAAAACTTGAAAAGATAGTGTATCAGTCCTGTGACTGTTTCTCTCAAAATATTTAACTTAAGTTTATTGAACGCAATTAAGATATCTAAAGCCACTTTTGTCGCCAAAACATAAACTTATTTATACTTTTATAATATGGCTAGAAATCCACGATTATTTAGGATTATAACTAGTGATTAGGAAAATGAAAATTAAGGCAAAAGACTTCAAATAAAAAATTGTTTCAAATTTTTCTTCACTTGTGTCAGATAAACAATTGTTATTCCGTTCTAAGAATTGGAATAGGAATAGAAATTCAAATTGCTATTCCCGTTCCTATTCTTGGAACGGGAACGGGAACGGGAACGGGATAGAAATGAAAAAATAGAAGCGAAATAGGAATAAAAATTAGAATCAACACTATCTATAATATCTCATCTTGTCTGCTATGAGATGGTCTACAATCACTGATTGAGAGCATATAATAGCTTTTTTGTCTGTATAAGTGAAATATTAGGTTAAAGATGAAATTTGTGCTGATTTGACAGTTTTGCTTCTTTATACACTAAGCTATTGTTTAGTGTAGCTTTTTCTTAGTTATTGCTTATAACTTCTCTTCTCAAAGTTGTTGTTTACAAATTCATTTATTAGTAAATGTGATTCAATGATTGATAACTTTTAAGTTTATCATATTTTAAACCCTAACAAAATTTGAACCCCTATTTTCATTCAAACATTGATCTAAATTTAATATATTTCGATATTTATCACAAAATACGATTCAAATATTGGATATGCTTTGAGTTTGAGCGATACGAAAAATTGATTGGAACTGTTTGAAAGTAACTTGTAATTGACGACTCACATGAAATGTCAATAGAAAAAACCTTTCATCAAACAAAGAATGTGAGGATTTATCAGTATTTGATTAGACAATTCACATGATCTTTTAGGGGAGTTTTTATGAAAAATAATTGTATATAATTATTATTACAGTAAAGAAAGACAATAAAGTAGTATTGATTACACATTCATTTTCTTAATTATCAAATTTGATTGTATTTGAAGTGTTTCTCTAATTAATCCTCAAAATTCATAAGTAATTAAACATTTTGACTTTGTTCTGAAGATCTGTGAAACTATTTCGATCTTGATTTCTTGTTATTTAAATCTAATCATTTCCCGATTTGATTGGAAAAGCTTTTTGAAGTATCATTGAGAAAGCATGTGTTTTGAAGATTTGATGCACATGAGCTCTGGAGTGCTTTTTGATAAGGTGTTCCACTCAACTACCAAAATCAACTCAGTTTTCAAGTATAATATAATACAAACTCTATAAGCTTTATGGGTTTTTGTATTATGTTATACGTGGAAACCGAGTTCGTTTTGTAGTTGAGTGGGACACCTTATTAAAGCACTCCAGAGCTCAGCCAACCATTTCATTTGCCGGAAATTATCTTATTTTTGAGAAATGGGTCAAAACTTCAATTGACTTAAAGTTATAATTTCAAGATTCAAATAAAACTAATCAGAAATCGAATTTTGTAGCGAAATATTAAAATAAAGTCTCACGAGTTTAAATTGTTGAGAAGAGAAACTACTTGTGAAGTTATAGCACATCAATAGATTGCCTCAACTTTTTGAAAGTATTACTGTATACTCATGTTATATATGAACATAACAACAATTATTGCCCTATCATTGCGTAATCTAAGGAGCTGTCTAGTATTGAACTAATATCCAGAGTCTAACTGTTTATAAGACCCTAACACTAGATATCATTAGTCAATTAACTCACAATTGTAGTGCTCATAACGCGCACATCACTTAAAGATCAATTAGTAAAGTCTTTTATATTCATATTTAAGTGTCATCTCTGCTCTACACCTAAACCCTGGTCTTTTGGCACCTAAATTCCTGGTCGCAAATTCAAATGCCTAGTCGAATGTCACGTAAAAATGATATTTTTCACAATTAGCAAACATTCATGTAATTTCAGTACTCATATGTATCTTAGCCGCAAAAAAATCACTTCCATAGGATTTAATATTGAACATGAGGGGAACATAGAAATTGAAATTTTAATGAGTAATAGAATTGAATAGTAGTAATGATTATTAGCATTGAATAGTAGTAATGATTATTAGCATTGAGTAGTGGTAATGAGTGGCAATCAAACAAAAAGGTAGAATAGCAAGTAGAGTAAGTGATGGATAGCCGGGTTTTCAAGCTTTAGGTGTTGTTTTTTCATAACATGTGCGTTCACTAC
>JAQFZT010002202.1:0-12323 GCA_034696325.1 Camisiidae sp. | reverse complement strand
AAATACAACTTACGATTGCATTTTATTATGCTTTCACTCTAAAATGTGAGTAAAATTAGGGTTAAATTGTGATTACCTTCACATACATGTCTTAGTCAGTCTATTTCAACATAATCATGATTATAAAAATATAAATTGACTTTTGGAATTCGAAACTTTTATTGATTGAAAAGCTATTCTAAAATTTCTACATTTTCAGTGTGATGTTCATATTTAAGTTACTCATTTAGGTTTCAATTTTCAACTTCAGGTCAATATTTTAATTAAGCAAAACTTTAATATCAAAACTTTCGAGTTAACTATTAAAATATGAGAAGTGAATTAATTAAAGAAAATAGTTTGAGGCTAAGTATAGAGTTATTTTTACAAGAATGCAATAAAATTCATTTATGAATTGCACAATATTATGAACTGTTGGGTTTTGAGAATCCTATTTTCATTTGGCAGCGCTCATAAAATTCCTTCTCATAAGTCCAATAATAAATCTAATAATAACTCACTCAATAGTCATTGAATTAATATGAAAAGTAGAAAAAAATCATTTGAAAATGAATGACAGAGTTTTATTCAGGTCTAAAGGGTGTAAAGTTTGAGTGCATAAGTATTCATCGCGAAACCTGCTTTATCTCCAAGGCTGGAGAACAGAAACCAGGAATCATATTGATTAATACCCAATTTTCCAGACCTCGATTCAAAATAATTGAATCTAATGAGAAGTCATCAGATTATGGTTAGAATCACAATAACCGCTGGGCTTCAAATTTAGATTCAATCAAAATAAATTTCATTTTAGTTAAGGTATTATTTTAGGACTTTGAAAATAAGTTTCCATTAAGTTTCATAACTCAATAATGTTCAGAGAATGAACAATAGTTATTATGATATAAAATCTCGAAAATTGCATTTAATTAATTTCATGAATATTGTGATCATTAAAGATTTTAAGATAATGAAAATAATTATGTATTCGATTAAAATTTACATTCTCTCAAAGCTTTACTTTAAAAGATGTAAATTATTACTGATTTTTTAAATTTATTTAAATAGGTAAAGGAAATTAGCATTTTATAACTTGCGTCAGTAAAATATCTGACCTTTATGTGAAAATTCACGCTTCATTTTCTTAAAACTAATCAAATCATTAAAAGTTGATTTTAATTAATTATTAGTTCAGTAAACTCATACCAGATTTATTTGAATAGCTTTTGCTCAACTATACACTCGTATTTTAATTATTAAATTGTTATATTATTGAAATTATGTTAAAAAATAAGTCAAATATTTCTCTTTCCATATTGAATAGAGTTTGAGGTGCTCTTCATATAAGAGCATCGAATATAGTTCAGATGATGAGTTTTAAGTATATTACATAATGTATTTTAAATATTAAAAGAGCTTCTATGCACTCTTTAGGGTAAGAGATTTTTTTTTGATTTGAGGATATTTTACTAAAAAAAATAATACCTTAAGAAAAAATGTAAGTGAACCTTAATATGAAAAAAGAGCCTTAAGATCGAAGTTTTCATAGCATTATAGGATGTGGGTGTTTGATGTAAAACTCCATTAGTAACTTTAATTATTAACACTCACACGAATGAAGGAATTCAGTTCAATAGTTGTGAAAAATATTTCAGGTTTTCAAGAAAGTATCTTTGGAAGGAAGCTTAACATCGATTAAATTAACAAACATTTATGTGTTTACTAAAATCAATTTTCATTATATAACTTTATCTACATTTCTATATTAAAGGTATAAAAAATAATATGATTAATGAATGCTATAAACTGATGAATTTATGTGATTCTCATTCACGATAATTAAGAATTGAATTGTATATATATATATGTTAGTAGTAAATAATATACATTTGTTTTGTTTTATTCATTAACTAGAAATTGTTGATTACATTTCATAGAAAGCTGTTTGAATTTTGCTGTAGATTATGATTGTAGTTATGATAAAACTCCGCAATAAATATGTGTAAAAATAGATTGAGATTATTATGAATACTTATAGAAAAATATATCAAAATTCCATCAAAATGATGATAAACAATAATTGTATTCCAGTTATTATTATTGATTATTCAGAGACTGACTCATTAAAGTATATTTTTATCTCCTCTATCCATTTGATTGTATTGAGATCTGCCAGAATGATATCATTTGTGAACATATGTGATCTCTTCTATTATGTTAACTCAATGAAGTTAATGTTGCAATCATTCAACTCTTATATAATGCCAAAGACTATAATATGATAGTAATAACATTTAGAAGATGCTGAATATCATAAAAGTCTTCATTCTCAGTGATATTCCGAAGAAATAACAATAAAACTTGAGGCTATTCTGAGACACGTAAATCTTAACCATAAAAGACAATTAACAATTGAGAATTTCGTGATCTAATATTTTCTCTAATATTTTTTGCGCAATACTTTCTCTAAAAATATGAATTTTTTGATCTGTGTTTGAGATTGGAAAATGTGATCGAATAGGATCTGATTAAAGTATGACAACGTATTGCTCAAGAGAAATAAGTTTAATGTATTATTCTGTGAGTGGAACAGAAAAAGAAATACAATGCAATTTCATGAGTAGGCATAAGCATTACTTGTTAGAAATAGAATACATACAGATTTATCATTCATTTCGATAAAGCTAACATTGAATAGTCTTTTTTGTAATACAATTCAAATATATAATTGTGTTCTGAATTGAAACAATAATAGAAAAGCCTTACTATTATTATTTCCTACAGTCAAGTTCAGGGTTTAGTGATTGTAATAACAGGACTTATTTGAAACACTAGACCAGCAGATTATGCGAATAAAGAACGTTATAGTTCTCATTTAGTTTTGATTCAAGTAAAAAGTCAACTCAATTGTCACACAATATTTCTTAACAATGAGCGAGATATTGAGCAAAATGTTTTGAGAGATAAATTCAACGAATTTACTTAAGAAGAAGACATATGACGACAAAAGGCAAGAAGTACTTTAGCAAAAGTTTTACTAATCTAAAAGGCTCAAAACATCAATAGAGAGCACTCTCTTAAGCCTTTTAGATATCTAAAGATTTTGCTAAAGTACTTCTTGCCTTTTGTCATTCGTATGAAAGTCTTTGGGGAGAAAATTCCTGATGAAAAAGTTGGGAAAAGAGATTAATAGTTTGAACTTTCGTGAACTATTGAAAAGGAAGAACTTTTCTTTATGAAAAATTATTCTTAAGTCTTGATCTTGATAAGAAACACACCATTATTCAAATCTTTTGCAATTCACTGATTGATTTGACTCATCAAATGATTTATGAATTTGAGTGAAACTCCAATTGTCAACTATGAGTGAATGTCAGATTGAAGAAAAACTTTAAGAATATATTAAATTTAAGGTGAATTTTTGAAAAAAAGACATTGATATACTAACATTGTTGCTGAACATGAATTTGAACTAATCTGATGAGTTTGAACTTGTAACTATTCTTTTATTAATGTTAAGCAGGTGACCCCTCGTGAGGAACCTTTTCGGGAGATTTAAATGCAAGTGGCACACTTTTCAAATGTAGATTAGTTCATTAAAATAGTAGCATGGTTATATTTACATACGAGTACAATTCTGTCCAAAAGAAAAGCGCAGTTTCATTAATATATATATACTTTATTGCAATATAAAGTCGTCTAAAACCATTTAATCATAAAAGGATTTCTTTTCAAAATCAAAGAAAATCATTAATTTCAAGTTCAAATTAGATTAAACTTGAGTTACAGTTCGATAATCAGATATGAAGGCATGCTTTCTATTATTAGGATTAAAGCAAATTTATAGATTAAATTAAGATAATAAAATCAAAAGTATTTATTTGAAGAATGAATGAATCACTTTAATGTAAAAGATTTTTTCTAAGAATGATAAATCATTTCTATCGATAGCTAATAATGAGTAATTTTTGTATTAAAAAAGTGTTGATAACATAGTCGCTGCCTTACACTTCTCTATATATATTATTTTAAGCAAATTTTGGCTTTTCTTTTGGACATAACCGTATAAATATGTAGAGAAATAGGGGTGATATTCCATTTTTCAGAATATTCAGTGTTTTTTAAATTTTGATACATTTTCATTGAAAAAATTCCATTATTTGTATCATAATAGAAAAATTCAACAAAATTGGTAAAGGAATAGTCTTTGAGAATAAATGAAGCATTCAATAGAGGAAATGGTTCATAAAACATCAAAAGTAAAATTTATTCAAAAAAATTGATACAAAAATTGTATAAATCTCTGAAAATATTTGCTCAATCCGAGAGAATCTCATTTCCCGGAAGAACCATTCTGTTAGAAGAGAGCGTTTATTCCATAATTCTCCTGTACTTTACTAGAGAGTTGGTCACCCTCGTGCTAAGCCTATTAAGATTAAGTCAATCGATTGACTGATGAGATGAAATTTGATGTAATCTTAACTCTTATGTTATTGAAAGTCCATTCATCGCCATTTTAATTGAAGTTTATTTAAATGTATTAAATTTGATCATCAAAACAATAGTATAAAAATATCAAGCTTTATAAGTTTACACTTAAAGCCCAACTCAAAAGTAATTTTCGATGAAATCCAACCTTTAGTGCACTGGAAATTGTGAGAAAAAAATCTTTAAAACCGGATATTAAGTGCGTTCAATAAATTGAAAATAGAGTTACATCTAGTATTTTGAGAAAGTTATTGAATCTAAAAATAACTTAAATCCATAATTTGAAAAGCATTAAAATAAAGAATTTAGATTTTCTAATAGATTGAAGAACTTAGAGAACAAAAGCAATAAATTGAAATCGATATTTGATTTCAGTATTAATCCCAATATTAACTTTATAAATATCGATTGACAGAAAGTCTCATCAAATAATGTGACTCTTTGCGAGAAATGGAGTTTTATATTTCTTTCATATCAAATCCTATTATCGTTTCGAAAAAAATATTAAGACATGCATTGATAGAGCAATATTATGGATAAAGATTAGACTTAAGTTATTGCAGTATCGACTCAAACATCGATTTATATTCTTTTCTTTCTTTTCCTATGAATTTGAACAAAAAATGAGATTTTGCAATGTCTACAACTTTTTAGCTGCTTATCTGTGATAATTATTATATTTCAAATAATTAACCATGAATTCAAGTATTCAACTTTGAAAATCAACTCAATTGTAAGCTGAGAATCAGACCCACCTGATAACCACTTTGCCAATGACTGGCTGTAAATACAGTTCAATAAATAAAGATATTTTTGGTGAGAAAACTTGATATCTTACTCGTGAATATGAATGATTACGAATGGAGTTCGATAAGCGAGTTTAGAACCGAATCAATCTTGTCTGCTTTGTGAATGATTTATCAAATTGAGCTTTTCAGTTGTCTAATTCAGGGTTTTCTCCACACATCTTTGTTTACTATAAACTTTATTAATGATGTTTCAAGGATTCAAATCCATTATTTTATCGCTTTTTGCTTCAGATTTTCAGAGTTTTCTTGATTCGTTTGAAAAATGGATTTCAGATAAAGTTGTGCCAAAAACTAAGTTTAAGAAACTTCGTGATTGCTTTCATTTGAGTTTAATGCAAAATTATAGTTTGATTCTATTTTTATATGAAATTAATTGATTTGCTATTATTATCTCTTGTAATTGAGTGTATCATTAGGTGAATAATCTTGAGATTTTGACTCGATTTCTTTGTCACGCAATCAGTTAATAGGACAGCAAATCTAAGCTTATTTAGGTATTGTGCACTCACGTACTGTATAATAAGCTCGTTATAATCCAGTATTAATGAATGAAAAACTCGAGCTCACAATATGAGAGCCTTTTAGTCACCTTTTGCTTCAACTTAATAAGTAAAAGGTATAAGAACTGATTGATCTCTATGTTTGAAACTCTATGATATAGATTATTTATTAGAAAGATTAGTTATGTTACTCAAGTTGGTCTCATAAGAATTTGAAGCACAACATTCAGTCAATTGGAATGCACATCAAGTGAAGGCTGTTCCTAAAGAACAGCATAAGTGCTATTGAAATTCAATAGGACTTATGCTGTTCTTTGTGGACAGTCTTCAAGTGTACCACATAATTAGATACTTAATGTACAGGACTAGCATTTCTCACTCAATAACTTTTTTTTATCATAAGAGTTAAGAACTTGAATTTTTATATAATTAAAGCTTAAAAATGATGCCAGTTATCTGTAATTAGGGAATCTCTTTGATCAAACTTCATAAAGACTTCTATTGAGTGACATAAGAAAATATTTGATTGGTCAAGAAAGAGATATTTTTATCTCGACTACTAAAACACTAATATGAAACCTCTTGTACACTCTATTCAAAATGAATGCAACAGGAAGGCCATCAGGGATTCAATCCCCAGATATTTTTTTATAATCGTTAGTAATAACTACTAATCAAAACTTTTAAAGGCGAACTTTAATGTTTATTTTAAGCTTAATTTTAACTTTTAGTCAACTTGTGATTTACTATAACAATAATGCTTAGATTTTACATATTATAAATTGTGTGAACTTATAATGTACTCAAATTCTAGTTAATGTTTCGGATATTGTGGTGCGTCGAGTTTGGCTGTGTCTGGATATCAATAGCAGACACTTTCAACATTAATTGTAATTTTTCTTTTTAATTTATGATTAAGCTTTAGTTATGTAAAGTTGAGTCTCAACTCTTATGATTAAAAAGTTAGGAGTCAAAAATGATAAAATGCATATAAAGCTGTTTCAACTGCTTCAAAGTTCAAGCTGTTCAAAGAAAGTAACTTTTAAGTTCCAACTTTTCTTATATTCCTTAACTAATTGTAGAAAACGAAGACTAACTTTGTTTAGGTTGGGTTTTGTGCTTTGATCAGCAAAATTAAGTCACTTATTTCATTAAATGAGTGTTTTAGAAAGTTATGATTCAACTTATACTCTAGAAAGTGTTGTTAACTCTCAATTTGATGGTGAGTTCAGTGAACTATAATTTGAATTGCCATTTGTGGCCTTTTCTTGTTTCCAACGCGTAAGCATTACATGGAATCCCACAAGACTTGAAATAATTGAATGCATGGCTTCTATCATAAGTGTTTTGCTTCAACATGTTTCTCAAGATTTGACTTAATCCTCACATTATATAGAAAAATAAAATGACATACTTTTGAAACGAAATTTTAATTTGAATTTTCTTCAGGTGTTGACACAAAGATGAGATTCAGTATAGAGCCATATCCTGGCGATAGTGGATTCAGCCAATGGCACGACGCTATGAGAATGGTGTCACGACTACCTGGAGGTATTCCACAAGAATTTCGAAAAAAGGTAAACACTTAGAATTCATTAAAAATTCTGATACGCGTAACTAATGGTATACTCGAAATCCAAGTTTTTAAGTCTCTAGAGTTTTTCTTCAAAATGTTGTTCTATTTTTAAATGCGAAATTGCTTTTTTACAATCCCAAACCGCTATATTTCCTGTGCAAGACTTAAGCTTCAATGGTTTGCCCAAATTTGTGAACTCCTGAATAGAAACTTCCGTTTTTGTACAAAAGTTGTTAATCTTTTTAGTCGTTAACGTCATTCAGTATTATTATCGGTAATCATTTCGTAAGATATAATAAGCGAAAAAAGTTGCAAGAAGTATGCGGTCCATTAAATTTGATGAATTTTTTCTCAAGCTTTACTAACTCTCCTGATGTGAATAAAAACTTGATTCCAAGATACTCGATATACATGTACATGTACTTCAAGTAGAATAACATTATAAGCTTATATATAAACTATATTTTCCAGTCGAGATATCATGACATTTACTTAACTCTTCTAATTTATATAGCACTCAGAGTAAAGAATATGTTATACTCCAGGTTTTTCAGTGCCTTTCAGTCGCAACTTTTATTTTGAGTGGACTGAGTATTTGAAAGCGTAGGATAAACTTGAGCTAAACTTAAATGCATTAAAATCTATTGGCGGGTTCGACCCTCTCTGAGTCCCTATTATAGCCAATGCACTGAGGTTTGGCATAAGAAATCTTGATAAATTGATTCGAAACTATTCTAATGATGCAGTACAATAAGATAAATATATATGTTGGATAGCAATGGAGTGATAGAATAGAATAGATACAACTATCGTGAATCGACTGGAGTAAATTCATGTATCTGAAGGGATGTATCGAAGGGACCACTCATATTGTTATGTCAATAATTGGATCGATTCACAAAAGAGCTTATGAACTAAACACTCGCTTTGCAACATGTAGTTTCGACAGCGCAAGTAATCCAGTCATTTCATTAAACGCTTAATAGTAGACTACATTTACATTCAAATCAATTGTTTCAATATTTAACTTAAACACTTTTCCATTGAACGATATAAGGAAACTTTTTTATTATCAAATATAGAATGAATACAACAGAAAAATGCAAAACTTTCAAAAAACCCATTTAGTGCCCCACAAGCCTTTATGTGAATCGATCCAATTATAAACAGCCAATAAAACAAACGCACATGTGATGAAAGCATGCTATACTTATAATTTTATAAATTTCTATAAATCATCAAAATCTCATGGATTTATCTCAAGCGGTTCAGAAAATACTCATAAAGAATGAGTGGAAGTATAGTTCTGTATATTTAATAGAAAACAACCCCTCAAACCTGCCAACAGACGCTCCATCAGTTGTTTTGGGTAACTATTTATGTTTTAATCAGTCAGATGCGAACGAGAGGACAACTTACCAAAAAAATATATAAAGTACATCATCAATTCACAGTTTTTGAGCTCAGATTCAAATTTCTTAAATTATCACAAATATTACATTTTATGGTTAGAATTCATTTTTCTGGATTAAAATTAGGATCTTTTAGCCCTTGACCTAAGGGTCTATAATTGGGGAAAAATCTAAAGAGTAGTTAAAGAGTTTGAAAGTCCAAAATTCTAACCTTAAAAACAAATTTATAATCTTTTCATGAAAAATAATCATAAATATAGTGATATAATTGTCTAAAAATTGAAGGTCATCTAAGGTCATAATCGTAATTTAAATACTTTTTTTTGATGAAAATTAGAAATTAAAGGCTAAAATACTCGTTAAAATCTAGTATTTATCCTAAATTTATGAAATTTTAGTATGAGTTGAATCGAATTCTTCATGACTTGTCAGTAGTTGTTATGCTTATGTGTTGGCAATACGATAGACATGCAATTTTGCTCTATATTATGTTTCCTAAACCCAAAAGACGATTTATAAACATTATTTGTGCAATTTTACATTCAAATATGTGCTCAATTCATATATATCTATTGAATCCTGAAGTTCTGCATTACAGTACAATGGTTTTAACGAGTGTAGTTGTTTTAAATGAAATATTTTCTGTTTTATTATTTCAAATGTACGATAAATTGTAGGCCTGACTATTGATTGATTTGATAAATCAACAGTAACTTTATTTTATAGGAAACTTATGCAAAAAACTCGAAATATTTTGAAATTTAAATCAAGTGCTTTTCTTTTTATTGAGTTTTTTTTATGACAAAATCTTTTGGAAATGATGATGAGTCGCCGTCTTGTCATAGTTACAGACACACTATAATAATAACATACTGTACCTGTACAGTCAATATCCATTAGATTTGAAAATTGAGATGTAATATTTTTAATACCACTTCTTTTTATGTATTTATCTGAGACAGTAATGACTGTTTCAAACATGAGTTCTCCATATCTTTAAGTAATTCAGAAGCAAACTATTGAAGGCATTCATCTATTACTAAAATAAGAACGTGTATTACTTGATATGTTTTATTCTCCATTGTTCTAAAGTATTTATATGAGTACTTTCTCAATAGTATTTATAGATATATTGAACATGTTTTGGGAACAGTTGCTCAACAATAATGACTTCCCTGGGAATTTGGGTGCATAACAATACAGGTCTAAGTGAAGGCTGTCCCCAAAGAACAGCATAAGTCCATTCAATTTCAATAGCACTTATGCTGTTCTTTGTGGACAGCCTTCAAATGCTCCCATTTCTACATAAGTCACTCAGATTTAGCTCATCTTTTATTATATTTACTATCAAATAGTCAAAGAATTCCTTATTGTAAAGACTCAATTTACAAATATATGAATGTATTTTGTATCCAATATTTTCAAATTGAAGTACAGAAAATTTCATATTAGTATTCCAATTGATCTCTTAGTGGACATCAAAATTAGAATACATTCATATCTTTTTCTAATCGAATATTTTTTATCGGATTCATTAGAAGAATTTATAAATGACTGATGAATCTGTATTTATATGTAATTATATTCATATGATTTGATTATTGAGTTTGATCTAGTGGTCAAAGTGTCAAAGAGGTCAAAGTAATTAAAAACTATGCTTACAGGGAATACTAATATCAAATCTTATGTACAGTTTCAGCTCTCTTTATATTTGTATTCATTGGAGAGATTTTTCCTAATTTAAAAATCACTAAAATTCAAGTCATTTTACTTCAAAAACGATAAAATTTGATTATATTTAAAACTATATGTAATATAATGCAACTTTTGATAAATTTGATTTCTCTATATATTTAAGGATAATTATGTTTAAGTGAAACTAAAATATTCTATGAATTTAATTTCTGGTTCGCATTAGAAGTATAAGAAACATGAGAATCTCCTGAAATTATGGGACCACACTTTGCCATTAGAATGAAAATATATTTTCATTGCTTAAAATTGGATTTTCTCACCAAAAACAATAAGGTTATACGCATAAGATATAAAAAACTTGCTGTTTAGTAATCATAGATCATTATTATTAAGAATTTCTGTTTTGTGTATAGAGCATACTCTATAGGTTTACTACTAATTGGAAATGAAGTTTTTCAATGTTATGAAAGCATATTCTCTGAAAAAATGCTTTGCAAATCTCAGAAGTGCAACTCTGGAATCGCATTATCTCTTGATTGTAAATATAATTTGCATAATTATACTGTGAACCTCGAGTTAAGCAAACAAAAACGCCATAAAATTAATTAAAGTCAGATTTAAATCAAAGTATTGATGGTTCTGGTTCTCAGTAATGATAACCACACTGAACATGAGCCTTTGGAATCAAACTGAGCAAAATCACTAAATTGATGACACATAAACGAACCCCAAAATGAGATTGGGTTGAAATATACTGCCGGCTTTTGCTTGAAGAACATGGATACGAAAATTACCTATAGTTACGATATAGAGGACACTCAATAGTATGTTGAGTATATTTTATTCAAAGTGTCAAATGAATTTGTATTGAGTGCCCTCTATATCATAACTATGGGTAACTTTCATATCCATGTTCTTCAAGCAAAAGCCGACAGTATGGGGTCGTGTACATAGTGCGTACTCAGTCAAGGGGGAGAGGGGGTCAGTCAAAAGCGTACAAAGAGGGGGTAGGGGTCTGAAAATCACCTGAAGCAGAGTACGTACTATGTGCATGTTCACCATGTCATAGACACACATATAATATATCATTTGACTCGACTCAACAATTCTGACCAAAACTGATCCAAACCCGAACAGAATTAAGCCAAACTGAACAGTTTAAAACATGAATCTAAAAAATACAATTCTATATGAAATAGAGGCACAGTTTATGTTAAAATGAAATATATATATTCCAGTTTGAGACAGCTCTTTATATTATAAAAACTTCATGATGAAAATGAATCATTTTTGAAGATAAAACTATCTAAAATCTTTGCAAAGGTTCGAAGCTCCAGCTCGAATCAAATTTTAGTTTTCCGGAAATCTGGGGTAGGGTTACAAACAAAAGGGTGGGGTAGGATTTGTTAAAAAAAATTTCGCGAAAATTTTTTTGTTCAAAAAACATATTTCAAAAACCTTAATTAAATAATGCATAAATATATAGTTTTATTATTTAATATTATGGATGATGTGTCTGAAAATCTTATTCCCTGTAGCCAACAGTTATCCATTTTTGAATTTCCGGATTATGTAGAATTCAATGATTTCACTGAAATTTTGTCCGGTTTTCTAACTTTTTACGATTGATTTTAAAATTTGACAAATTATTGATATTTTTTCTTCATTTTACATTTTCATTTAAAGCTAAATTATCAAAATTTTTTGATAAAATATTACTTCAATTAAATTTGTAATTTAGTAATTAAATGGACTTAAAGAAGTCGGGGGTAAAGTACTGCTACGCTATATGTATATCAATTTGGAAAAAGTTCACATGAAAGTAAAATAATTTTGAAGTTTAGAGAAACAGATTAACTGCAAA
>JAQFZT010002201.1:0-12327 GCA_034696325.1 Camisiidae sp. | reverse complement strand
GAGAGAGAGAGAGAGAGAGAGAGAGAGAGAGAGAGAGAGAGAGAGAGAGAGGAAAAAAATTATTTATATGGGCTTAAACTGGCTTTACTGTAGTTCAATACTTAATTTTTTAAAATAATATATTTAGCTTCTCACAGACCAGTCAAGCCTTTGGCATTATAATTATAGTGTGACAGAATATGCTCACACATTGCCGTCAAAAATATTGTAGGGCTAAGGTATGAGAGCTTTTTGATTACAGGTGTTCGACTAGCGTTGCAAAACTGCAAAAGAAGTATTGACTCAATAATGAAACTGACTTATCGCACGCCAAGATCTGCGTATATAATTATAATCATCATTCAAACGCTCTGAACGCTATTATCATGTGTCAATGCTATGAACATCAATTCATCATAATTATTTGTTATTTGTACGGCAACTCAAATACTCCAATACTTCCATAGCACAGAACCAATAATATTGACCTTTAATAATGTCTTCAAGCCATAGTCACATCTTAGACTTTTTTTTCTTTTAAGAAAATAACTTTTTCGATAAGACTTTTGATCACAAACACTAACATTTTGCACGACCAACGATAAAACGAAACGATCAGCGCTTTTATCTTAACTTTTATCCGTTTCTTTTTCTCATATTTTACATTATCTCATTCCTAATTCTAATAAAAAACCATTTCGTCATTCGACTTGTATAAATATATTTCTCAAATTTAAGTGAGAAAATAATATAAAGATTTAATGAGTCTCAAAAATCTAAATATTAAACTTTAACTAAATAAGTGATTGACTATAAAAAATAGTAAATTCAATAACTATATAAAAAAAGTTTAAAATATCAGATTAGGCCAAATGTGAGATACACCTACACTCACTTTTTTTTATCGAAATTCAACTCTCAAATGTTTAATGCATAAACATTAATATGAAGTAATGTTGGGTCACATATATCTTATTTGCTTCAATGCGACGAAAACCAATGACTTGGCAATGACCGCACGCGTTGTCCATAATATAACTCAATAATAAAAAAAACTTTATCATCAGTATATAAAATATGTCTATGGGATAGGTCTGTCTAAGACATTGTTGGTGGTCTTGTATGCGGTGTTTGGAGCTATCGATTGGATTGAAGGCACAACATGTATGATATGTCATTTCAAATGGTAGTAAGTTATACAAAAAAAACTTCAATTCAATAGATCAGACCTGAATCACGCACATGTCCTCACAGTCAATAAAATGATGATGAATTTGACATTTCCTTTTGCTGATTAAAGAGGCGTTGCGACACCACCACTGAAGTGCCCAATTTTACATCTCATGCAGATCTGATGTGTGGCACAAAAAATACATTCACAAAACATATCTACTGCACAACGAGGGAAATATTTTGACATGTTTCCATTCATTGTGTCAGTGATGATCGTGACATGTGAGGGCTTTGCCCACTCTGTCAGGGAATTAAATTTCTGCGGTCGAAGGATTTGCTAACTTGTTGTCAAGCAGTGGCTTCAAAAAATGTTTTTCATTTTATCGATTTCGGTCAATGAATTTGTACTGTAATCGGTCTGTCAGGTCATTGAAAATAGTTTTTCCATTGAATGTTTCTGTCATTTATCAAATGTTAAATTTCAAAATAATAAATGTTTTCTAATTCAGGTTAAATTTTGAGATATGATTTTCATTTAAGGGAATTAAAAACCATTTGAGTTAATTAATATTTATTATCTTTTAAAGACAAATTTTGATACGGAATATGATTTGATTTTGAAAAGATAGTTTTGATTTATTTGCTTAAAGTTTTTAAAAAACAATTATCTCTAAAATGAGTTCCTTTATAGTGAAGTCGTTAAACTTTAATTTTACAATTTAATGAGTAAAACTTGAGTCTTTTAAATGCCTACAATTATCTACAGTAGAGGTATTTCGAGATTTCCATTAATTATAATCAAGTCCTGATAGTTTGTTTGTGGAGGTTATGATTTATGTTCGATAAATTCAATCTTGTTTTGGTGTGTTTCTTGTCTTAAGAGCACTTTCTCCCATACTGTGTATCATAACTAGTGAGCCGGTGGGGGTCAGGAAATGTTTGAAAGCTTGAATAGTGAGAGGGACCGAGAGTACCAAAAGGGACTTACAATACTAAAGCCATCAATCAGTGGTTCCCTGTCGACTGGCCTAATGACGCTTTTTATTAATGCTTCCACAGCCGCAAACTTTTCGCCTCCATGTCAGTCAAAATGTATTGCAATAGAGCGTTCGTCTCCCGCAGTGAGAAAACACAAGACCTCCCTAAGCAATGTCCATCAAATGTCGACCCATTGGATGCCCTCCAAAATAACTGCCACTTTATTACTGTACTTCACGAGAACAATTTCCACCTTTGCTAAGCTTATGTGTTATAAAAGTGGCGCCGAACAGAGAATTAGAGATGGGTTCAAATGATAGCATTGCAATCACTTCTGATAGATTGATGGATGGATGGATCGATTGATGGCTGAAGAGAGATTTCAGAGAGAGGAGAGAATGTAGAGAGTTTGAGACCGCAATTATTGTCGCTCCTGAGATACAGCTATAATTAAAATCTTGGCCACAAATAAAAACGTCAAAACAAAATTTATAGCTTTAATAGAAATTGATCCCTTGTTTTGAATGGCAGTACATATAGAATGATTTGAGCCATTGGTTTCTAGCCATATAACATCTGCCTTTCAACCCACTCATAGACACGCAACTATTAATCAAAACTTATATTAAGAGAAGGCAATTGATGGCAATTTCGCAATAAGGCATTTATAAAATATTACTTCAATATTAAATTGCAAGTAAGGGGTTTTCATCGTGAGATCATAACTCATTGCCAAATATCAAATGACACTAATCGTGATTGAGTATTAAATTATATACCACTACTTCTGGCTAAATAACAGTACAAAAGTATAAGATATACATTTATAAATTTAAGTGTTATATAAGTTATATCGCAAAGCATTTCTATATCTTAATCATATACATCATTGAACTGTAAGGTTAAATAGCTTTAAGAAATTCCCATCCATATTGCGACCCATATATTATTTATACATATATTTCATAATTATAATATATAATAATGTATTAAAAAATACTTTGCATTAAAGTCATGCATGAAATCCATTATTTATTCTCTGACTTCATATGTGTATTACAGAGGTTTGCGTGTATTGAAGCTGTTCTTTAAATCGGAAAAAGAAAAAATACGAATTACTTGTGCATCAATGACTGCATAAACATAAATCTTTTTTATGTTTTTTTCCGGTCGCATTTCATTCTGACCAATTTGATGATGAGCTCTAACATATAACTTAAACTCCAAACATATAAGTTGCGAAAGTGGCACTTTTCTGCACAATGCTTTTAGTCTTATAATTTATGCTTTTGTGTGAATAACATTCTCGCTTCATATTTTTCACTGTGCCATATGCTTGAGCCTAACTATCAATTAGTGATTCACATCATACAAAGCTTGAGTCTCGAGACTTTCCTTCAAAATCACTAATTGAGCAATAGTTGCATTTCTGCTAAAGTAATCAATCATTCAAAAAAATTAATTATGAAATCAGTGATAAAACTGAATTAATTTTATAAATGTTAAAAGACATTCAGAAATCAATTTAAATAATTTATGTACTAACTTTTAGCCCGAGTCTAGTAGAGCGAACTGAATCTCAAGCCATATATTAAGTATGACATTGTAAATGGAGAGTTGGCATTAACCCTAAAACCAATCTGCATAATACTATATGTCGCTTATTCACAGCATGTGTCTCGCAGTTTCGCATTTGCAGCTACAATAAAATGAAACATCCGGCAAATAAAAGTCATAATATATGAGCGCTAACATAAAGCTGAACATAAAAAAGTCGGTTCGGCCTTTTCATGCATTAATTACAACGGCAGCATCTTTTAAAAAGCCCTGAGTTAATGACGTTAATGAGAGACACATTTGACTATCAGTACATTGAGTTAAAGGCTCCTTTGCTAGTATTAAATTACAAGTTGGCTGTATTTTGCACGCAATCTATATATTCAGTATTGACTTATTCTTCATGTTGAGTGACAGGCACGAAAAATTATGGAAAATCGGTTCGACATTCAAATTGACTGAAATATGGATAAGAAGAAAAGTTGATTTTTTTCTAGTAATAAATACTGTGCATTCATATAATCAAAATTTGATGCTGAAAATAACTAAACCCTAATAGAATTGAGATATATTTTGAAAGTTAAAATCAAATAAATTTAATGTTAAAATATTTGATAAAACACATAAAATAAGTTTGAGTTATTGGAAAGATGATGAAAAATAACCATACCCTATGCTATCAACTTATTCAATCTGAAATAATGTTTTATTTAGTTTTTTACAGCGATATAATCTTAAATAATAACGGAAAAGATTTGTAGCCAAAGCCTAACTCTCAAATGTTTAATACATAAAAGTGATATCTTTTTGTTGCAGAATGATTTCAAGCGAATAACTCTAGCATAAGACCACTATTGCTACTCTTTGTTGTTATGCCTGTCTTTCATTCCAATCTAACATGATATTAGGCATTAAACTCAAATTTTATAGTTTTGATGATAAAACGTTGCAAAGAGTGTAGACATAAAAAGAGAGTTTTCTATACATAAAGCTCTGGCAAATGCAATAACGTTCACAAATACTATTTCCAGTTACTTCTCGCGATGGTATATAAGTTATACAAAATAAATGTTACACCGCCCGTGTAACTGAGCAATGAATCAAACTAACTGCCACTATAAGAAATGCATGTCTCTTACCAGAGAGTGAGTCAGTCAAACATTGAAAGAGAGAGCCGCCAGAGGTGAGAGAGAGAGAGAGAGAGAGAAAGAGAGAATCTATGCATCACTAAATAGCTTTGCGAGAGTAGAGCCAACTTGTAAGATGACCACATTCTAGTGATTTACAAGGCATTAAATATAGAGATTCGGATGGGGATGACTGTATATGAGTGTGGTGTGGTGTATGTGTGTGTGTGTGATGGCAGTTGAGAGCGAAAGACCAAAATTTATGTGTACCAAATGTATACATTTTAACATCGCTCTAACATAATGTGACCAAAGAAGGAAAAAGAAGGCATTACTCTTTCAGATATGATATAAGTGAATGATTCAAAGAGAATACTTCTTTTTTATTGATCGATCTTCAAGTTTTTGTATGTAGTTGTGTAGTACTCATAGTCTGTCAGTAATTGAATGAACTGTAGCTTCTTATCAATTATTCTGTTTAGTGAAATGTGTGAGTAAATCAGATAAATTTCTGTTAAGTTAATAATTATAATTATTATCATTATAGTTGAATGATTTTCATATCTAATAGCTGATAGGTTTTTTGTCTTTAGCTAAAAATATGCCACTAATTGTAAGTTTAAATACTTTGTTGCATTGCATTGTAACTCAATCGGAACCCACCAAAAAAGTAAATACTTTAGCGTCAATTTTCTCACATTCAAGTGAAGCTCAATGACATTGAGCGTAAGTATTTTCCTCAAGACAACATGAGCAATGGTCAAAACTTGTGAATATTGTCACCCATCAATGATCTTAAATGTTTTTTTGCATAAATGTTTAAATGATTTATGCGCCGCAATTAAATGCAGACAAAGTAATGCCATAAATTAGATAAAATGTTTGAAGTTAATAGCATAATGAGCAATATTTATGTTTATACGTGAGATATATTCCAAAGAGTTTTTCAAGTGTTTCATCGTTATTTTTAATGTCTTTTTTAAGGTCACGCAAACCAAATACAGTAAAAATAATTGTCCGCTTAAATTTCACATTCATTATAAATTTTGTGACAACACAAATGTCAACGTTTGTCAACAACTCATGCAATAACAAACTATGAAAATTGTGCGTCACATTTATTTGGCAAATATCAAAACTCGAATTTTGTTTGATGCAAATGCGAACTTTTATTTCGATTTCACGTCAATCCCCATCTCTATCCCTCACAATTTTTTCGTTTCTATCATTTATGCCATTCTCAGTGTTATTCAACTCGCATTTTGTATATTTAACTTTGTTGTCAATCGCGAATTTGAGAAAACTTGCATCGCTTGCAAACGCAAATGTGTGCCATTTTCTCGCTTACAATTTTTTGAAATTTTTGAAATGTGACATTTGCCTAACAAGTAAAGATGTTTGAGATGTTGAGAGGAAAGGAACCCGTATTTTAACATTTCTCCCCCATTACTAAAAGCAACTCTCGTGCCAATCATTTGCTATAAAGTGAAGCTGTCATAAATTCATAGTAACTCAGCCTCTCATAAGATATGTTAGCAATTGCTAAATTCATGTTATTTCGGTGCTCTTTCTAAAGATTACAACCGTTTTAACTGTCAAAAAATTACCTTTAATTTAATGAGTGACAAAAGATTTATTCAATACTTTATAATCTTTCTATATTATAATGTCTTAATTTTTATAATATGAGACCATTAATAGATTGACGAATTTCTGGAATTTCAATCATTCAGTTTGATTAGATTTAAGAAGTTTTAAAGCAAAGAAATTTTTGATGAAACTCAAAACAATAGAAAATATATAGAGAATAGTTTTAATTATTTCTATTTTAAGTTTACGAAACATGAGTAGAAGTAAAAAATGCTCAAATACTTTATGCAATGAATATGTTTCAAACAAAACGAAAAGTTTCGACGAAGGAAATTATCAGCACTTAGTGATCAATCATATAAAGTTGACAACAACTCTCTTTATTTCATGTGATTTGTATAAAGAATGATGAACTACAAAAAAAGGAAAGAACACGAAACAATACAGAGAACAACAATTTTCTTTTTCAAACGTCAAAAATCATAGTATTATAATTGACGCACTGTTTCAAATAAACAGAAAATTCAAACGAGATTCTCGCGTGACTCACCTGTTAGTCAAATACTGGACATTATCTTTGGATTTCGAAATATTTGCTAATATTTCATTTTTCTTACCCGTTATTTATATCAAACATAAAATTTGTTATAAGTATTACTCAAAAGTTACGAATTCTGTTGAGATCAAAAACAAGATTTAGGGCAAGAATAAAAATCTAACTTTACGGCAGAAAAATGAAAAATATTTGCCTTCAGAAATTTGGTATTAAAGAAAAGAAAGAAATAAAAATCCAATATGAAAATATAAAAAGAGAAATATATATGAGAGTCACTCTTTTGGTGACAGACGCAAAAATATTTGACAGCTTTACTTCTACAACAAATCTCACTAACAGTTGAATTATTATACAATATAAAGGCATATATTTATATTACATATGAGTATAAGGAGAAAAAAGTTGAGAACTAAAGATGATCCTTTGCTGTCATCCAATTCACTGTCTCGTCACAAATGGTAATAATATAAGACACCGGCATCGCTGCAGAGCTGTATTTTCACAGTGACGGCTAATTTATACTGACAAAAGCCTCTTTTATTTTGGGCCAAATTTTGCTTTTGCTCGATGACAATCAGACAACAACAAAACTGGCAGTAGATTATGCACATTCACTATTTTGATCATTGCATTGCATATCCCACTGTCAAACTTGAACCGCACAATTTTTCTCATATGCTGTCCTTTTATGCTTAGTAGCGGAGCCTCTTTTCATGTATGAATTGATTTTCAAAAATTTGGGTGAATATTTTTCTTCATTACTATAATCATGCGGTTTTCAAATGAATAATCATTTAATAATTTGAGTTTTCATTGAATATAAATAATAATTTCGTGAAAACGAAAGTCATGGTTTGCAATATTTGAATAATAAAGCAGAAATTGTCCCATCAATCATGATATAATATTATTCTGTTATTACAGGAATATATTAATGACATTACAATACTTGAAATGCATAATATTTAACCTGCGATTTCCGTTGAATAAGAATAAGCTAAACATAAAAACTAGTTTAACTTAAATATTATTCGTTTATGGAGAAAACGCCACTGCATTTTCAAGCTCTTTACAACTGTCGCGATTGATATTTCAAGAATTCTCTGCAAATCATCTCATCCTTAACTTTTTTGACATTTTCATTTCATTTGATTTCAAACGAGGAAACAGTAAAAGAAAGAGAAATTGATGAAAAAAATTGAAGCATCAGAAAAAAGAACAAAAAGTTATAGCGAGAAAGTGAAGTCATAGAAAAATAGAGGATATGAGAGTTCATGGGAATGAATGCAATTGATTCGGATTGCATTAGTGACATGCAGACATGCATCTATGGTCATCATCAATCATCATCGCCATTGACAGCAAAGACAGAACTAACGTTTGTTCCTCTATTAATGATGCGTTCAATGCTAATAAGGCTCAGTTCCTTCAAAAAATTACATAAATAATATACTTCATTGTATTCCCTCTTTTACAATAACCCCTTTTCCTACCTTTCATTCTCGTATATCACTCTTTGATACAACAAAAATTATGGTTGCCTTTGGGCTCTGTTTAAATTTCTTATGAACTAAATTTCTCCATTCATCGCATAAGTGATTATTTTAACGAATAGCCGAACCTTTAACTATTCATTAAATAATTTAATTCAATGTTAATAAGAGAATTAGTCATCATCTATTTGAAAAAATTAAATTCATTTTTGCGATCGAAAATATCTTAATCAGTCTATTAAAGAAAAAGTAAATTTTTAGCAGCCATTCTGTTTTGAGGCAATCATCAACGAAAACGTCATTCAATAAATAATAACGAATTGGTTTAATTTCTCTTAATTTATGGTCTATTTTATAGACCTGTTCGATAACTATCTCAAATTGCTTGGACTAGAAAAAAATATTTTCTCTTCACATTTTAAAAATAGTTTTGAGCATTTGAAGCATTTAAATGATAAATTGGCCTACAATTTTTGATTCTTTTATGAATAAAATACAATTTGTCAATAAAAAAGTAGAAAAAAATCCTTTCAATTCAACTTATAATATCATAAATAAACAAATTAGTCATTTTTATATACATTTACTAAAATAAATTTTTTCTGATCGAAAATTTCAGGATTTAAATTATCTAAAAAAGTTTATTGAGCCAACATTTTTCAATGAATTTCATTTAAAACCGAACTGTTTTTTTGCAGAGCTCTAATTTACTTTTCAACAAATTTGTTCCAATGACTGAACATTTCTTTAGGGAAAACAAGAAATGCAAATGTAATTACTATTATGTCGCAGTTAAGATTTCTTGCATTTGATGTAAATGTGTGATTATTTCCATCAAGATAACAGTTATAAGTGTTTTCAAACAAATTGCCCTCTTTTTGAAAGAAAAACATAATTGTACGTCGTTTTTATGCTCTTTACTTCACTCTAACATTAAATCTTATTTTAAACTATAAAATAAGAATTTTATAACTGAAAAATTAGTTTCATAATAAATATGCTAAAATATAAATGACGCAAAACAATAAAAATTATAGCTTAAAATTTAGTTTAAAATTGTTGTCTTTTGAAAAGTTGACTTAAAAAATACGCCATCAGATATTCTAATGTCTGGAAAGAACTCAATCTTGACTTTTGGAAAGAGCCCGCAATTTGTCTTTGGCTTATGAAACATCTGCGCCAAAAATGTCAAGTCTAGAGATCTTAACAGTGTTGAAAATTATCATCTTTTTTCAATTTTTTGACTGATGGATAAGAAAAAGAAGAGAACGATTGATGTCAATTGCATTTAAACCTTAAGCTAAGATTATTACTTTCGAGATAACAGATATCAGATTAAAGTTGACAGTATTGTCATTCATAACAATTATTTTTCTCATTAATGAAGACTTAGCGTCAGCAAAAAAATGCATCGCATGCACGCTCTAATCAACTGATAATCAGTCTCTTTTAGTGCCTATTCTTATAAATCTTCTTTTTTCATTACGTCACACTCTTTTACTCTTTTTTTCTTAGCAATCGATTCATTCATTTTATTGCTAATCTATATAAGGGAATCTAATTCTATAGAAATGTTGAGAATAACAACAAAATGATAAATAAGAGCCCAATGCAATAGTTTGCGTTATAAGGTTAGCGCCAGTAATCGAGACCATCGATCAAACCAAATGGAACAGCACTTCTTCTTCACGTTCTATCGCCTACTTATACTTAAGATTGTTCTTCTTTAATAGAGATTATCAATTTCTCTTTTCTAAGCGGATATTAGGATAAGACACATCACATATAAAATGCTCCTGAGCTTAAGAGAGAAAGCATAACAACCACTTGTTATATGATTTCATTAAAATTATAATTTATTTGAGGCACCGCTCGTATGGTATCTGTTAAAATCTGAGTTCTCACTATAAAATGTTATTTATATTTGAGAAATTAATTGCTATTACATTATTTTAACATTTTTAAATATCATTAAAAAAATTTAACAAAATTTATTGCTTTAACCTTGTTTTCCCTCACTTATCGCCAGAAGCGTTGACGATATCTGTGTAATAAAGATTTTTTCGCTTAAATTAATTAAGTATTCTGCAGGTGAATTGACAGTTGGAATGCCTGCAATTCACCAGCAATTAAATTATTTAAAGTTCAACTTATAAAACTTTATAGAGAGATAAGAAAGTCTTTAAAAAAGCAAGTATTTATTATAGATCGCAATTTAAGAAGTTATGAGTTTTAGTAGGATTTTGCTTTGATTCGCATTAAACACATTAACTTAAATGGTTAGACAGCAATTAAAGTTGACGAGATATCATAAAATTTACTGTTATTAACTTCTTAAAGTGCCATTAATGAATGCTGAATGAGCGTTGAATGGTGGCCGAGCTATCAAAACCAAACTTATTTTTATAACGCCAATTCGTGCTCTGCAATTCATTTTCCTCAATCCACTTTTTCCTTTCATTCTTATCCATTAAAATAACTTAACGTCTCTTTGCAAAAACATCCTAACATTGCTTATCACTAGTATTGCAAAAAGGCCTAAAAAAGTTGTGACTCAAAACTTTTCATGAATATATCTGGAAGAAAGAATCAAATTCTTACAGTACTTGTTATTCATGAATTTCATAAAATAAATAAATTGATTTATTTTATTATGTTTACTAACGTATCATATAATAAAATACTCTATAGTTGAAAGTTGCAAAAGAATCTTATGAGGAATAACTCAGCCGTGATTCAAACACATCAGATTTAATGTTTCTCAAAAAGATTCTTTAAGCCGTTATATTACTTGATTCAATGGTGTGTAAGTGTTTATTATTACTCATAACGAATAAAAACAAAGAATCGAAACAAACGTCAATATTTTTACACTTGTAAACAAGTTTCCAGATCTTATAAATGAAGGGCTAAATTGCTAAATGACTTCTTAAAAATGACTACAAGTTTGATTGTTGAATAATCTAAGAATGTGTGCTAGGCTTTGATTAATGCATATTAAATTGTTTCGATAAAACATGCTTAATTGAAAAAATCTGATGGATTGATCTCATTCATTAGCTTTTGAATTCATATTTTGTTCATAAAACTCATTTGCATTGAGATGAGCTCTTTTACGCTAACTTTTAATTTAATAGTTTACATTATCTCTTTGGTCTGTATACATCATGTTTTGCTGTATTTTTATACTAATTAGAAATCTTCACTTGAAAATCAGATTTATTACATGATGATTTTGAATCAACTCATTTGAATCACAAATTTTAAGCTAACTTTTTTCGTTGACACAAATCAAAATCATCAATACTTATGCGATGACTTTGATGTGATTTAAAGATTATTATTCATGTTTTTGAAGTTGGAAATAACTTATTTGGACGTCAGTCTCACTCCTAATAACAATAAGGATATAAATTAAAATTTCTCGCAAATTTTAAGCTTAAAAATAAGTTTGAGTTAAACTTCAAGGATAAAAATGTGAAAACAAGATAATAAGGTTTGTAAATTGATTACAATTATACAAATGATATATGAGTGCACCATTTGACTGGATATTACAGACAAATTTAATGGCATTTCTCTCAATTGTTACTTCTAATCATTGACTATATTAAAGAATATTATGCAATAAAAATCTTAAATTACAAACTAAATGAAATATTGACGACTACAAGTCACTATTAAGCCAATAATTGCATGCCTTACAAAACATGTCTCGCCATTCTATGAATTGGCCCTTTCATTAACAACTTTTTGATTATAGGGTTTTGAGCCCATGAAATACTAATGCACTCATAAATGTGAAAATACATCAAAAGAGAAGGCAGAGAAAGAATAATAATAATAAAAAATAATAGCAACTGGAAATTGTTGA
>JAQFZT010002200.1:0-12327 GCA_034696325.1 Camisiidae sp. | reverse complement strand
TGTAGATTTCTATTAGAGATCTAAGCACTTAATAGAAAGTAGTTTTGGATATGATTAGGTCTGCATTAACGCATATACAGTATAAATATCAATATTGCATTGCAGATCAACAGATCAATTGGAACAGACATATGTCAGCTTCTGTACAAATTATGATAAGACAACACATGTTAACATTAATTTCTAGATAAATATAATAAAAGTGCTTTATTACTTATATATTTAGCACAAAAATAATTTTATCAAAAAGTGCATAGAACTTGATAAAACCTTAAAGATTCTTTCACAGAAAAAATTTCAAGATCTGTCTACTAATTTTCATTGAAGGATTTATATACCAAAAAATAGCCAAAAAAATAGCCAAAAAATTGTCTACATTTACCCATTACATTAGTCACCCTTCCTTTTCTCAATAACTTCTTCATTATATTAGTTAACGTTAAGAAATAAACAGAAACAAGTAGTCTGAAGTCAGAGCTACAAATAAATAATAAATGTTTTGAAATATTGTATTTTAAAGATTAATATTAAAAAACAAATTCTTGGATGAGTGACATAAGGAATAGTAAAACAAAAAGCCCCGCAAAAGATAAGATTGCAGTACTTGAAACAATAGCGCGCGCAATAACGAGATGCGGTTTTCTTCCTGAAAATAGTATCTAAGTCTTTTCACTGCTTCCATACTCAGTAAACTTAGCTCTGTATGCATTTCGTAATCCTTGAAATCAGAAAATTCTCAGAAAGACACCAACACAGACTTATGATAATTAGAAAGAACATTGAACTTAACTATCTTGTCTGAGTAAAGAATTAAAAGAGAATAAATATCGGATTTGTTGAATGGATATATTTAGTTGCTCTCGAAAAATATTTATTCATCAGTTAAACCTGAATAGTATTCGTGACTCAAAAGTTAATTTAAAATTCTCAGAATATTTTAAATCATTCAACTAGAAAGACATGAGTAATAAAGGTGGAGGAGGAGGTGGTGATGGTAGTTCTGGAGGAGGTTATACTGATGGAAGAGGTGAATGACCTAATGAACCAGGTGAAAGTGGAGGTGGACACTGTGGTGGTGAAGGTGGTAGTCCTGATGGTGGATCTGGTGGTAGAAAATAGGATAGTTAATGGACTGGAATTAGAGAACATTTTGAAGCAAATGGTGGCAATAAAGAGAATATTTTAAAATTCAATGGTTCCACTTAAATTCAATATTAAATAATATATCTGTTATTTTTAAAATTTGTAAAACAAAAGTGAAATGACTCAAACTTTTATCATCTATTGAAAATAAAAGATAAGAAACTTTCTTCATGAAAATTGACAAAAAAAAATCTTAAAATAGATCAAATTTAAAATTTCATTCCGTATATTAGACCAATGTTTTGCTACTGATTATGTGTTTAACTCACCCAATGTCTCGATTGACTCAAATGTCATCAATTAGTTGACATGAAATCTAGTGTTTCTATATCTTATTCGACTGATGAATCTTGATATATTATTAAAGCATTTAATTGTTAATTTCTAAATATTTAGTTACATTCAGAGTAACTGACTGAGGAAGTGGCTCAACCTCCTCTGTCTAACTTCCCAACCATTAGCGTGTTTGTATGTGTGCTTTTGCTATTACTTTTTTCTGTATTGTGATACAGCTCAGTCACTATATTAGAACTATATCATATTTGTGAGGCCACGCTCACGCATTTGAGAATTGGAGAACATGTGGGCGTGGCCTCACAAATATGGTATGGTTCGATTTGACTCGTTGAGTACTATCGATTGTATCTATTATTTAATTTTTATAAAGCACTCAGAAATTGATTGAAACTGAATAAGTAAAATTGGGCGTATCCGATGAACGCGTGGGCGGGCAACACAAAATTAGGTAGTACTCGATTGCATCTTTTTCTAAAATTTGTGCTTGTAGCGCCCTCTTAATCTAAAGTTACAACAGAATCCTTGCTGAATTAGATAACTCAAGTCAGTACTCAAAAAGGGATAACCTTTTGTCTTTTTGTTTTTATCAGTCATAGTCTTTGGTGTTTCAGTAGATTTTTGTTGAGTTATTGAGTTTTCTATCAAACTTTGTGATGATATCATGTTTACAAAAGTATCTAAATATTAGTTTTCTTTGAAGTCAATATATTTTTGCTTTTTACAATTGAATCGATACTTAAAAGAATTGAGAGGATAATATGCATCCATTTAATAAATAATCTAAATAAATATATTTTATTTGAGTTCATTATCAGTTCATTAGTTACAAATTTTAAGTTCAAATAATTTTGCTGACATATGACTTTCAAAGAATTAAAACAGTCTGTAATGAATTCAAAGTTTAAGCTGTATTGATGTAATCAATAAATTTTGATTCCTTAATATCTCTTAGATTTCCATTGAAACATACCCTGAATTAGATACAGGAATCACTACTTATAATGAACGGGTTATGCTCTGACGTTGTAATATAGTAGTATTAATATGGCTTTTACTACGTCAGTCATATATTACACACCTTTTTCTCAATAACTTTTTTATTATAATAGTCAGCGTTAAGAAATAAACTGAAAATAAAAGTCGGAACTCAGGGCCACAAATGGGTAATAAATGTCTCGAAATATTCCAGAGGTTAATATTAGAAAATAATTCTTGAATGAGAGACATAACGAGTAGTAAAACAAAAAAATCGGCAATACATAACATCGCAGGGCGCGGAAAAATGACGCGCTTGCAAACGAGAAGTCAGTGATTTTCTTTCGAAAAATGACATCGAAGTCGTTCCATTGTCTCCATACTCAAAAGACTTAGCTCTGGTGTATTTTTTGTTCCCTGAGCTCAGAAAATTCTAAAAAAGTCATGTTTTTCAAGTGAAAAAAGCTCAAAAAACATCAGTTATTATCCAGATCGAGTCTCAGAAAACAAGTTCATAATGACAATTGGGAATCAGATGAGTAAGCGGGAGATGTATATATCATCAGAGGGAGAGTACTTTGAAAACATTTAAAAATCTCATTCAATTTGATCCATAAATAAAAGTAAAAGAGTAGTGGTTATGAATTGTCAAACCCTTATGAATCCGCATCACTTCCTGAGTGATGGATACATATCTTTCCCCGACTAGCTGTACACAAATGAGTCATTACTTACAGTAACTTAAAGTAATTGATAAAGAGAACAAATATACTGTATTTATTGTTTGAAAGCATGACTTATTAATATTAACTTTCTAATAGACTTAAGTTTAGTTAACCCAATATTGACTTGGAAGTCCTTACGATCAAGTCAATTAAATCTCTTGCGTGTTATTTGAATGCATTCAAATTTGTTTGAACTAAAATTAAATTTTTACACTCTATTGATATACTTTACAGTTTTTAGAGTTGAATAAGCATTGAATTCTATAGTATAAATTTTATGCGGGTATACCTCCAAAAATGCTTAGTCTTAAGACAATTAATTTCACGTGTTTTCATTTGACTTAGACCAGGGGTTCCCAACCTTTTTTGCCCTTCGTACCATTTTGAGTTAGGTGAAAATTTTGCGTACCAGTACATATTTTTCACAGCGAAAATTTCCATATTTATGACTTAATTTTTGATTTTTACTGTTAGTTCATACCTTTTTCCACAATTTAAATAACCTTGACGTACCACTAGACACCCTTCCGCGTACTACCGATTGGGAACCCCTCACTTAGACTAAAGAGTTTAAACTTAATAATGATTGTAAAGCTCTTATTGATAAAAAGTAATTATTATTTGATTGAGTAGTGAATAACTCGCTCTAGTGTTTGGCATATAAAACAAAATAAGATTAACCCTAAAATATTCAATACAACTATACTATTAAAATTGAGATGACGCTAAAAGCTCAGTATTACTACTGGCAGCAGTAAAACAAAAGTCTCTTTACATACAACATATTGACAAACATTGATGTGTCAAAAAGATAAATAAAAGACTAAAACCCATAACACATAAAATATGAAGATTACAAATAACACATAGAGTTATCCTTTAGAGCAGATGTTTACAAATAAAACAGTACTATTTCGGTATTGATAAAAGTGAAGAGTGAGTTAACTGTATGTGTGATAGGAATGGGTTGTTAAGTGGTTTATGAAAGAGATATTTTAGGGTTAGAGCGCATGTGTAGTACCACTACTTATGTGACGCATTGTTGACTATTTCCTCCATTTTATAAACTATACGACGTTTTTATATTCCATTTGCTTAACAGCTGACAGTTTTCTATTAAATAAAATAGAATTAATCGTAAAAAATAATTATTTAATTCAAATTCAAATTGATTTTTCTTAAAATTCAAAATCAAATAAATTTATCGATAGTTTAAAAAGAGATATAAATTTATTTAATTATATTTATCGACAGAAAAAGTGCTTAAAATTGTTTTTATTTTATTTAAGTTACTGTCAAATATATTGATTAAAAAAATTGATTAATATTTCAAATAATAATTCATATTATTATTCAATATTGTTTTTCTGCCATTTATTCTCATTTTTGATTAATAAGAGAAAAGAGAAAACCATTTTATTATCCGTTTATTTCAAGAGCAAAAACACTCGTTATTTTCGATTTTTCATTGAATTGTTTTCCGATTTAATAATTGATTATTTAATAAAAATTGTTTTTAATTATTATTTACATCGCTATTAATGAAAGGAAACATGAGTTTAGAGCCAATTATTTCATTACAATCACAACAAGACGTCGAAAAATGTGTTGATGTATGAAATGATTCATTAATTTCTCTAATTTTTCAAATAATTTTATTCTATTTTTACTCAATATTTAACTCATAATTCGTTTTATGCATAGAAATGGATATTTTCATCATTTTCTCAATGAATAATTGATTATATTTTTAAATGTGAATCAAACTCTCGATTACGTCATTGTTTTGATAGACATTTAAGTTTGTATTTGATTTGCCGTTTAGTTCTCAAAAAACCACTTAAAACACATCCTTTGAGCAAAATAATTAACTTTTATTTCCTATTTATTTGTACTAATAGTATTTCAGACAAAACAACAGTTTATTTCAATCCCAGAAGTGATGAAAAAAATCTATTTTTAATTTAAATATAATTTTCTGTTGGACTCCTAAATAGTGAAAAATTAGTCATGTTTTCGATTTAATCCTAGTTTTTATTTCTTGATAATTAGTGTCCGCTATGTATGGAAGCTCTCGATTACGACGATTTAGGATTTTTTCCGTGTTCTTGTGGTTATCAAGTCTGCAGATTCTGTTGGCATCGACTGAAGAACGACGAGAACGGCTTATGTCCCGCTTGTCGTCAGGTATTTGACAAAAAGCAAACTTTTATCCTTACTATTAATTTTTAAATTCTCTCCCATTAATCAATAGCTTTTAAAAGCATTCTTTCAAGTTTTAAACCATTGATTCTCTTATTAATCAATTTATAACCTGTTGAAAGTGTGGTTTATTTTTGCCCTAATTTTTAGCAGTTTTTGCTTAAGATTTACACTTTTTCGGTTTTTTATTTTCATTTTTTATTGTATTTGAAACTTTTTAGTCTAGTTTTTTGTTTGAATAATAACTTTCTCACTAACTCTTGTTTTCCACTTATTTCGCAAACTTTGAGGTTTTTATCATTTTCACATTTTTTTGGCTCACCGTTTGTTTAATGAATTTATTAACAGAGATAAAAGTAACGCTTTTCTGGAAAATAAATCATAAATTTCTGAGAAATAGAAAGTTTTGCATAACTTCTATAACATCTGTCACTCAATCAAAAGCATCGCAAAAATAATTAGAACTTCTATTCAAGTATTGAAACCAAAAACAAATAAGTTTTCAATATTTTCCCTACAATTTAGTTCATAATAAAAAATAATTCACACGAAAAATAGATAATTATTCAAGATTTAGATGTCATAACACTTTTCCCTATGCTTTAAACTCAATAAAAGTATAAAAAACTTCAAAACTAATGAGCTTTTGTCTCGTTCTTCATATTTAAATGTTTTTATTAAATTTAAAGCATAAAAAAGAGCTGTTTTTCAATATCGTCTCAATCCTTGTCCTAAATTTTCGACTCGTATTATCTCTTAATCGCTTCAAACAATTTATTGATTATTAAAAAGGCTTCAAATGATTGATATTTTGAAAAAACATTAGTTTTTAATTACAATCATTTGATAGCTATTTATATATTAAAATTTCTGTATTTTCCAGGCCTTGACCTTCAGTTTCATTGTTATAATAATTATGAAAAAGCCGTTAAACTATAGGAAATATTAAAATCTCATTAAAAACTTTTTTTATTTAAATAATAAAAAATACATTTTATAAAATAAGTGATAAATCATTTCTCTCTCAACTGTCAACCTTTTCTCAATGCGATTCACTATTCATTCAACAATTTTTATTTGCTTTTGAATAACGATTGAGTTTATGATTATAAAAAATTGTTTATTTAAGTCTTTTTATACAATTTTTTTCTTGTTTTTTAATTTTCAAAGAAATTTATAGTTATTTTCCTTCAGATTAAAAGCCGTTTCAAAATATTACTCAATTCTCATGAAATTTTTTTTTGTTTCTAGTCAAATAGTTTTTTGTTTTCAATTGTTATCTATATAATCAGTTGTTATGAGTTTAAGGTTATAACAGATGTGACACTCAGTTAATCAATCAATTAATGCAAATATCAGTTAACAAAACATATGTTCCGCTATTTATATAAGTTTTTAAACATAAGCATAAGATATAAGCACAAGTTTCTTATCATCAAAACTGAAAAAGTGTTTAAATTGAAGCAAATATTTATATTGAAAGTCGAAAATATCCTTTGCTTTAATAGAACCAAAACGTAAACTTTTCCTCAAAACACATAACAAATGAAAAATTTATAATTAATTAAATAAAAGAATTTTCTTATTTATCTTCAGATATATCCGGAGTCTCCGATACAGTTCTCCACAATCAGTATCGAAGCTGTAGAAGAGCTTAAAAAGAGGAAAAAGAAACAGAAAGAGAAACTGAAATTAAAAGACGGTATTTATAAATGATTTCTTATTTGTTATTAATTTGTAATTAAAACATTGTATAAATAGCGGCCAAATCACAAAACCTCTCATCAGTACGTGTTGTGCAAAAAAACTTATTATTCGTTATTGGATTACCTCAACGTCTAACACAAGAAGACTTGAGGTATTGACTCAATCGAGACCTCCAAAAACCAATACCATTACAGATAGACTTCATATTCATGTGTATAATCATCGAAACCTATATATAGATTGACAGCTATTTGTCTTCAATGCTTTTTTCGATTAGTTCTCGTGACCTTCAATTCAAAAAAGCATTTTTTTATCTCTCATATTCATATCTATTCTCAAACTTTCGCTTAATCTCTAAGATCTTTAAATTTTAATAACATATAATCACGAATACGAGTCGTGATTATGAGTTAATATTCGGTTTTCTGTACTTTTACTGTATTATAAAGTAATCAAATAATATATTTTTTCTATTCTTATCTCCTTAGTCCTTATGATATAGTTTTTTAAATTCAAAACTACTTTTAAACTCGTTTTTCTTCTGATTTCCTTCTTATATAAAAACTGGTTTTAATGCATAACTATTTCTACCAATTAATAATTGACTCATATTTTCATTTCAATCGAGAGAAATAGTTTTTTAGTTACTATTCATTTAATTCTTTTAAGACATGACTACTATCTATAGGTTTTCTTAGAAATTAATCCGATTTTATTATCCTTTATTTTTAATTTATTATCAATTCATTAGATAATAGTTGAAAGCATTTCATTGAATTCAGTCTTACATTGAAGTACTTTTACGTGAAGATTAGATTAAAATACTTTCAAAAATAGCTAACTTTTCAATAACAAAAGATTAGAGGAATAAATTGCTAATCGTATGATTTGTTATTGAAATTTCTTCCGAAACAAAACGTATGGAAAGTTTTTTCATCTTTTTTTCTCAATAAAGAAAAATTTAAGGAAACAAAAAGTCAGAAAATTGATCACTAATTTTAAGTAATTGAAACAAAACTATAACAAAAATAGAAAATTTAAATACTATTAAAATCTTAAATATTTAAAATAATAGATTAATAAAACCCTATTTCTTATTCCCAACAGAAAAGAGTTTAGTAAATACGGAAAAATATTAAAAATGGTGATCAACGCGTCTTCGGCTTACGTGACATACACGCGACCGGAGGACGCGGTGGCGGCCATAAAATCACTAAACGATACCTCTTATAATAATGTTAATAAAAATGGTGTCCGAACTAACACTACTCCGACATTACGCGCCTCTTTAGGGACCACTAAATACTGTACACATTGGTTAAGATGTCAGACGTGTCCCAAACAACCTGATTGTGAGCTATATTTCTAGTTATTTACTATTCATTTAATTAATTCTTTAAATCATTCATTTTATTTTCTATTTTAAGCTCAAAATTTACGTTTTATTTATATCTTTTTTTTGTCTTATCGATGAAAATGAATCGATATTTAGTTTTATGCTATTTTAGTGTTACTTTTATATATTAAATAGTTTATTGATCTTTTGATTCGTGCTTTGAATGCGTTAATATTTAATATCTTAATATTTGATGATTTATTTCCGTTTGGTTATTATTTTTTATAACTTTAATTGACAGCTCTTCGAACAAAATAATAAACTTCTATTGAATAAGACATCAAAAACATCTGTCAGTTAAACAAACAAATTCAATAATTATTTACTTCTATTCAAAAAGATTTAATAGAAAAATAAAATCAAAAACTATATTATTATTGAATACTTTCCAAATACCATACAAATCATGAGTTCATTTTAACTCTAAATCGATATCCTTTTGAATAATTGAGTTTTTGCTAACTTTTAAATTTTTAAATAGTTTAATGATCTCATGATTCGTACCTTAAGTGCATAAAACAGTTATTTCTTTGATTTTAATGACTCACATCATAGCTATTTAATTGTTGAATATTTAGGTTTTTCCCGACCTTCACCTTCAGCTTAATTGTTATAATAATTATGAAAAAGCCGTAAAACTATAGGAAATAATAGAATTTGGTTACAAACTATTCACTATTCATTCAACAATTTAATGCGCTTTTCAATAACAATTGAGTTTATGATTCAAAAAATTATTTATTTAATTGTTTATTTCGACAACATTTTCACGTTAAAAGACAAAAAAAATGATAGTTATTTGTTCAGCCTTCAGATAAAGCCTTTTCGAATAATTACTCCATTCGTTCTATTTTTTCGTCAATTTTTAACTAATTTCAAACTGATTTTAGTTTTCAATTGTTATCTATATTTTAATTTGTGTTGAGTTTAAGGTTATAAAATATGTGACATTTAATTACTAGTAATTTTGCTTTGAAAATAATACTTAATTGTTATAAAACTGGACTTTTTCGTAAATTTATTTATTGATTAAGAAATTGATTACTAATTGTTTTTATCCCTAAATAGGTATGTATTTGCACGAAATGGCCGAACCTGAGGCCTCTTTCACTAAAGAAGAGATGCAATTAGGAAAACATACTGAATATGAGAAACGATTAATTGCTTATTATTTGGATTGTATTGCGAAAGAAAAAGAGAAAAAGAAATCCGATTCAAACGATAAATTAAGTGATTATAATAAATGTAATAATAGTAATGGGTTTTTGATAAATAATCAAAAAATTAATGGCAATAATAGAACTTTTGTTATCGATAATAATGGATGCAATGATGAGACCAGTAATGATTCGGTAATTATTTTTTATTGTGTTTAGTCTTAGGTTTTATGTTAACTTATATTTCTTATAAATTTAGCCCTTTTTAGAGTACAAAATATTGTTTGAAAATTGTTAGAAAAATATAGTCTTTTGTTTTGTATGTTTGAATTTTTTCTGTTCAAAAAGTGTTACTTAATTTTCAGATAATTTGTTTTTCAATTCTCTTGAGAGACAACAAAAACATTAATCTCTGAAAAACTTAAGTTTTTATGACTATAAAAGTTTTGACAGATCTGTGAAATATTTATTATTAACTGTTTTTCTCTTATAAAAAGTTAACGTTTAATAAGAAAATAACTTAATTTTGTATATAATGTTTAGGTAGTGAACGGCGAGAGCGATACCGAGCGATCAGTGCCAGTTGTGAGCACTGACTCTCCATCACCACTACTTCCCTGTCGATGGGGAACAGCTCTAAATCGAAGCAATTGTTCCTCAAATTCCGAATCAAATAGTAATAGTTTAAGTTCGACTCCAAATAACACATTAATAGCAAATCAAACATTAATGACAACACAAACAGCACAACAATCGGTAAAAAACGGCGAAATCATCAATAATATAGACGACAACGCAGTGGACGCAGCGATTATCCCAAACACTGATCATATAAACAATGGTATCGATGATGATAGCGATGACATCACTGCAGATGACGACGGATTAGATTTCGATCCCATTTCTATATCAAGTCGTGGTCTTCAAGACTTATTAAGAGATACTCATAATGAATGTCTTCTTATTAATAATAGTAGTAATGATTTAATTAATCAAAAGTTCGGACAACAAACACAACAACAGTTTAATAAACCCGTTGTTAATTATAATCATCAACAGTTACATCAATGGCAACAACAACAGCAACAAAACTCTTTGAGACAATTGTTACCTAATGTTAACATTACTTTTCAACAGCAAAACAATATTAGTAATGGATTTCTTAATGGTTTGAGTAATACTTCCCAACCGGTTATCGCAAACACACATATTAGGTATTGATTCAATTGTTTTTGCTTTTAATTTTAGACAATTATATACTTGACCAGCTTTTAGATTTATTTTTTTATCGTATGTCTTTTTTAAACTTTAACTCTTTTTAAGTCTTCTCTTATTTCTATCAATATTTTTTGAGCTCATTTTACAATTTCTTGTAGTATTCATTTCTAATTCAAGTCTTAAATTTGATTAATGTTTAAAAACTAGTTGAACTTTTAGACACATTTATGTATTTCAAACTTATTATTAATTTCTGCTTTTGATTAATATTTCGAAAGACTTAAAACTCATTCAATTAGTGGTCAACTATTTTAAGATTAATGTTTAATTGAATATTTGGCTAAACATTTAATTACTATATGTTTTCAGGCAACAAATACCACAGCAGACAATTGGACATCAAATGCCAATCAGTGGTCAACTAATGGGTCATCCGGTGATGTCATCGGCGGCTAATGTAAGTGCAAATGGTGTTAACTGTCATCCATTGTCTACACAGTATTGGAATCAAACACAACAACAACAACAACAACAGCAACAACAACACATTTTACGATTACAACAACAACAACAAATCCAAAGACAGCAACAGTTCAGTCACCGATTTTTTATGGGAATGTCTCCACGACAACCGCCGCCAGGATTTTAATTAATTAATTAATTGATTAATAAAAAGAAAACAATTTCTTCACCAAAATTATCAATAATGTCAATAAAACTCTTTTAAATTGATTGGAAAACAGTTTTCAAACAATAACTCTATGTTTTTAATGGCTCTCAAAATACAGGATTGGATTTTAAGACTTTTGCAGAATATTTCAAGTTTTGTTTTGTTTCTGGATTTGGAAATACTTTTTCTCTTTTAAATAACACGAAAAACTCCGGTTTTTTCTCAATTCATTTGTTTATTAATTATAAGTTTGTCTTAAAATAACTGTTTTCTGAATCTGATTGTTTTTTGAAAAACAAAACTTTCCTGTCTTTAAAACAATTGTTTTCTTCCCTTTTCATTGCACTGAAAATATTATATATAAATAAAATTTCAAAAATTGCATTATATATCAAATGAAAAAGAATTTAATAATAAAAATAAAAAATAATTAAATTGAAAAATAAAAACATTTATTCCAAAAAGTTATTAATTTTTCGGGACTTTTATTAATGATAAGTTGTTTTGATGAAGAAAAAGTTGATGAATAAGTATTTTAATATTTTCTCAAGTCTTAAGTGATAAATTTGATTCTTAACGAGAAAAATAAAAGAAAAATTTATTACAAGTTTTAGTCGTTAGACTAGTGTTGATTCGCTTTCAAGTTTTGAATTTCGCTTTTCATAATTCTGTTTGTTTTACGTTAATTCCTGTTTCGTGAGATTTGTTCGGTTGCGCTTTAACTTTTCTGCAACTTTTCTACAGCTTTTGTATTAGAAATCTAACAATGGAAGGTTTTTTGCTGTTTGTGGAATTTCATAATTATGAGTTCAAAAAATCAAAGATTTGAAACCAATT
>JAQFZT010002199.1:0-12329 GCA_034696325.1 Camisiidae sp. | reverse complement strand
CCATCTCAAAAGGTTAAGCTAAATAATATACACATATAAAGGTCATGACTTCAATAAAAGTTTATTTTTGTTTGTGTTATAATATGCAAAAGTTTAGGCATAATTTTTTCAGATATTAGGATTCACTTCCTTTTTAATGTTTGAATAATTATCACTAAAAACACGAAAAAGTATTTTATAAACTATTGAAAATTACATTTGAAATTATAATATGAGATTAAATAGTAATAAAAACTTTAATCAATAATTCGCATCTTTTTCTTTTGAAATTCAAGTAGAAATGAATAATAAAAAATTTGAATAATAGAATCGATTTCTCAAAGACATACATTTTTCTTATTGAAAACTTGTATATCATTTGAATTTAATGTATTGACTATTTCCTTATTCTTTACCATAAATAACACGAATTAGTGAAATATGAAAAACTTTTAATGTATTTTCCGTTTGTTTCGTATCGAAGTTTTGGCTTTAAAAGATTGGTTGCAAATGTTGAAATAAAATAAAAATTTCTAAAATAAGAGTTCAACGCATCAAAAGAGAATTTAAATGCTTGAATAATACGTTAAATTTGAAAAAAGCTCAATGAATAGAAAATAGGCGTCTTTTCGTAATTCTAATACAAAGTCAAACTCAAAATAAAAAGATGCTATTCTTTCAATGTTCGGCTAATGATTATTGAAAAATAATGTAATGTTTTTCTTATATGAAAAAATACATAACTATTTAGGATAACTTTAGTGCTATTTTTTGTTTAGGTTTTTTCATAGCAGAGAACGAATAATAAAAGCAATCATTAAGGGATAGGGGGTTAGGGAGAGGTCAGGAAAAAGAGGCGAAAGTAAGGAAAGATTTGATGCCATGAAAACAGAAATGTTATACAAAACTTAAGTGCTCTCAAGTCTATTAGTATGAGATGATTCTTTTTGTTAATTTTAGGCAAACACGTAATGAAAAATGAAATTGAATAAACATTTTTGAATGTTTTATTGTTTTGACTATAAAGAATAATCCATTAAACTCGTAATACTAAACTATTTAACTCATTATTATTCATTAGAAAAAACTTTTCACTTGTGAGCATTCATTAAACTCATAGCTAAACTTCAATACTTTTATATGAAACCCATAATAAAAATAATTTTCAAGCCATTATTCATTTATTTATTCGTAGACAAAATAAAGTTAATAAAGTCATTGTTTAGAGTTCATTAAAGCTGCATTTTAAATAATAACACACACATAAACTTCAATACAAGTGTTGTGATCACTCATAACTAATGAAATATTTTTATTAACAATTGATTTTTCAAGAACTCCTTATGAAAAAAGTTCATTTGAGTTGAGAGTATATTCAAGTTTGAAATGATAAAAATTAAGAAAACAGTTTCAAACTTACTCTTAAACTTCTTGCTATTTGTCTTATGAAATAAATATCTAAATCTTGGATCAAATTATTACAATTTGATGATAATTTAGCTGAAGATGCGTAACAATGAGATCTATTCAACGAAGTGGTCAATCGTAGCAATGATTTGGACTTTGAGTTTCGATGATGAGTGGCTTTCACATTATTAGCACCCATTTTTCGCAATAATAGTTCAAACTTTTCAAATCAAATTGACTAAAATAATCATTTACTGTAATATAACGTAATTCTCAAACATTGGTTATCTATCTCTCATCCAAAACACAAATAAACATATTTATAACAACTGGAGAATAAAAAGTTTTATTGGCAAAAGTCCTACAACTTGTTGTAAACTCGAAGCACAGTATATTTGGTTCTACTGTATAACGATTTAAGAGAACCAAAAACAAGTCTCTCTCACTCACACATGCAATTGCCAGAGAAGTACTCTCTTTCTCTCTAACTTGTTGTATCTCTCTTTCTAGTTTATGAAGAGGACGACCCACACATTAGCGATCATATGCAGTACTAAAGCCAACACAAGCTATACTAACGGCTCCAAACCTGAAACCCTGAACAGAGACAGTTTTCCTAAAAACTATTCCCTATTGACTTTTTTCATATTTAAGTTCCAGAGAAATACACGGGTTGAGTATCTTAAGAACTTGGCTCTAACCGATAAATCCTTTGTTTTGGTACAGGTGAGCTCATATATTGGAAATTTTCATACTATGATTCACAACTTTTCCAAATAATCTCTAAATTCAACTCGAGATACGAAATTCAGTTGATATAAATGCAAAAATGAGTGAACTTAATACAAAAGATATTGAAGAGTTTATAATTAATGATAAGTATGAATTATGAGCTGTAAATTAAGAGAAAAATAATGGAAATCTGCTTTTTTAATAGAGGAGATTCTACTGGAAGTGAATTTTTTATGATACACTCCTGTGACTCAATGGTTCTATTGAAATAAGGAGTTGTTATCGCGGGGATTAAGTCCTGGTCTTAAACCTTCACAATCGTTATAGAGGGGTTCACACGGTATGCACTATAGCTTGTAAAATGTACATAAAGAAAATATTACGCAACATATTGTTGAGATCATAAATATGAAGATATAATATAATAATAAGTTAACTTCAATTCAATGCATATGCAATAGAACCTGACTAAATATTGATTAGTTGTTTTATTTCATGCAAATCGCAGGTCATATTCGGGGCAAATAGATATTTATTATTCGATTATTAGTTTTTCTTTCTCTAATTGTTGTCCCGGAAAAAATACATTATTTACACTTCAAATCCAATGGAATTTACGTTATTTGAGTCAAAAGTATTTTTTCAGAGTTTTCACATTTTTATTCATGTTTAAGAGCAAATTAATATTGAAGTAAACAATGATTATCTATAATAAATTGAGAAAAACTTGATAAATAAAAATAAAATTCGAAACTTTAAGCTCTGATTGAATTTGCCGGTTTTAAGTAATTTGAAAATTCCTAAACTTTATCATTAAACGACTTCTGATTTTGTTAACTGACTCGTCAGCTAAACACTTAGTAATCGTCAGTTGAATATAGCAATAAAATTATCAAATCTATAGCTTAAAAACAAGTCAAGTCAAGTGCCTGACTCTCTGAGCTCTCAACTCATTAAAACAGATCTCATCTTTAAAAGAATTAAATTTTTTGTTCAAAAAATAGGGAATGATTTAAAGAAAGGAAGTAATTCTGAAGAAAAGATCATTAATTTGGATAAGCCTTCTGTAAATTTTTCATCATTCCTTAACTGAGCTTAAAATTTGATGTGTTTGAAACATATCTAAGACATCATAAGACAAGGACATATCCCTTATGAACTTTCACGTAAACTTTGAGGCATGAAATTATTAACTAATGCATAGAATGTTAAGTAATTAACTTAATAAGTCTGTGTGAACACGACATGTCAATAATATATGACAGTGAATATGCATAACGTTTTGTTTTATAAGTTCCTTGACTTGACATTCAAAGGAAACTTATCGACAATTTTTTGCACTAAAATAGAAAATATAATGCCATTGAAGCCAACGATTACACGAATCATTGGATTACATTAATTATTTATGCATTAACAACTTGAAGACATAATAATTGGAAGCACTTATAGTCCATTTTTTCAGTTAATATATCATTAAAGCTAACTTTTTATTCAAGTCCATGTAATGTAAGTCTAATATTATGAGATAAGAATATAATTTAAAAATTTCTACTGTTTTATATTAATATTATTTTGAGGTCGTTATCATAATAGAGTCATTTTTTATGTTTCAAATAAGTTAGTCGTTATCAAGTAGTAAAGTGTGAAAACTTGAGGTCGAGTTCTTATTCAACAAAATACCGTATAAACAATTTCAATGAAAAAATAAATAACAGTATCCAAAGTCTATTCAGAAAACGAAACAATAGATTTCTATATCAGAGTTCTAAATATCTTAAGTTATCATAAATGGTAATAAATATTCTATGATTTAATCGTTAACGACTGAAGAATATATATATTTTAGATTATTTGCAATTGAAGCTGAATAGAGATGTAAACATGAATTAATTGTTTAAGGCTTTAAAATGCTTGAGAAAAAAACTTATGCAAAGAATCCAATATGACCTTAAGCCTAAACCTTGGAATATATATTTTAACTCTCTGAAGGTATGCTAATCACAAGATGTGCTCCATTTAGACCCACCTGACGAAAGGATAGGCTCAACGATTATACTGCGGTTAACTTATACTTTAGGGGGAATCAAAATAATGCAAATTTCCAAACGTCAGCTTCTATTTAGTCAGGAAAGCGAGTTATAATAACAGAAAATAAATTGTCTACAAATGTGAATGACAGCACACAATCCAATTGCCAATTCCGTAACCTATAGTTTAGAGTCAAGTTTTGAGTCAAGTTTTATGTAAGTTTTGATGCAAAGAGTATTTTGATCTCAAAAAAGGAGTAATCATAAAATGCCAGATTGTTTTGGCTCAGATGCAAATCGTGAGTGACTGCAGATCTATCTGGCATTCAATTACAGTCTATTTTCGGTTAAATTATACTAAATGTGAAGATTTAGTCATTAGATTTTGGTTACAAATTGACTATAATTCAAGTTAATAACTTCATTAATAGAGGTAACGCTTAAAAAATACAAAAAGATTCAAATTTATTTTCTATCTTTAAAGTTTTCAAACCGGGAATCACTGTTCATGATATGCATCATGTAGAATAAGGATTGAGTTCGTGATCTAAAATTTTATTTTTAGGTATAAACACAATATCAAAAGGTAATGAGTGAATCCTTTGATAATTGTGATGAAAAACTGCAAAAATATTCAAATCATGTGATAATTATTGTTTTTTAAAGTTTCTTTTGTACTTAAGCTCATTATTTTTTCAAGAGCTTCTAATAAGGCTGAAAATTTACATTTTTGAGCTATATTTTGAGGTATTAGTGTGAAAAATTGAACGCACAATTAACCAAATGTTATGTAATATTCAATTCATGAGTTCAGACTAATTCTACAACAACAGTATTGATGTCAAAATTGCATTTCTAGGTTAACAAAAGTGCTTTTATTAGACATTTACCGGCACGAAAACACAACTTTCAATACTAAACTAATCATTCAAATGAAAAGGTGTTGATTCTTAGTATTGAGAATACTTAATACTCCAAACAATAAAAGTTGAGAAAAGGCGCACGTGTTTAAGTGCGCCAAAAGTTTTCATTTATCTATTTAAAGTGTTCTTTTGAAAGGTGAAAACTTTTCATTTGAAAGAAAATATTTCTCAGCTGTTCAAACTCGGGGTTAAAAGGATGAAAAAATGGTAAAAACATAAGGACAGTTAAGCTCATATCAGTATCTTAAACACTCTTTAATTTGATATTAACTTTCAGTCTCAAAGTGATTGATCTTAAACTATGGCAATGGTTGAGCAATGCGATCGATTAGAACTCAAGAACTTCATACAATTATTGAAAAGTGAATGCTCTCATTCAGTTTGAAAACTTTAAGCCTTTGGCATTATAGGTTTTTGAAGATCACGTTCACATTCAAATTCAGTCAAGAATAGGTAATACTCAATGAATTCTGACTTTTTAGAGGATCATTTGCAACAATACGAACCAAATACGAAACAAAATAATTTGAGCTTAAAATAATTTGAGTTTAAATGAATTAATTTTAATAATTTAAAGTACTCAATAACTCATTAAAAATAAAGGAGTTCTAACTTATGAACTTCGAAATGGGTTCTAAAAATTTTCTCGTCTGCAAAAAAAGGTTAACCCTTTCGAAGAATATCTAAAATAGACTGTAATAAAATGGTAAAGAAATAATGCTATACTTAAGGGTTTAGGACTTTTGAGAAGCAAAATGAGATAATATTTAATAAATAGTTTGATCTGTTGGCAACATTTGCAATTGAAAATAGATGATGCCTTGCAATCATTCAAGTGGTGCCAAACAATCACTATTTTCAACTATTAAAATAATAATAATACATTTTCATATATAAATGCTATTTTGGTAATTTTGATCTCAATTCATATCATATGGAGATATATTCAAGCTTTCAGTCAGCATTTTTTGCCTCATTATTAAGTTTAGACAACGCTATCGGTTATATTTCGCAATCTCTTCACAAACAGAGTATATAATCAACTCTTATTATAATATATCTGATGAAAGTTAGAAATTGTCTTTAAATATCTGAACTTTTATGACAATTTTGAGTATTTCACAGGTTTCTATAAGCCGATTATTGGAGTCTTCTTTGACCTGAATTGAGGTGAAAACGCCCGTATTTAGGACATTGCCTTCTATTGTAAGCTATGGGCAAAATAAAAGCATCACTGCTTTTGTATTCAAATCATAATTGAGACCACTATTGATCAAAACCATTATTTAACTTTTCATTTAAATAAAACGCTATTGTTTTAAGTCTTCAATCATGTAGAATTGGTTGGATTTAAGTTTTCTAAAATTCCAATTAAGCACAAATCATAAAAAATAATTGAATTAAAAATTGTTATTGTTTAATAACGACCTGCGATGAGTTTTAATGATTGATTTGAGGCAGTGAAAAGTTATGAATTTGATTCAGCTCTAGATTTGTAAAGAATGCAAAGTTTATAGCGAGGCTACTCTTGAAGAACTTGACCGAACTATGTGTTTGAGTACATGGCGAGGTTAGCGCCACAGCGCAGCACGTTTTGAAGGCTTTCATATGCCTTTATGAACAATAAGCAGTCTAATGATTGTCTCTATAAGATAAATATTTCTTCGCTATAGTTAGATTTCAACAATTAATAGAACCCCACTGACAAGTCCATTAGAAGTCTATACAAATCTTCATAATAATAACAAAAGCTTTAAACTCTACTAATTGAAAATCAACCATCAAATCATGACAGACTAATGCCTTAATAGGGGATTAATTCTTCAATTCAAATTAACTTGACTTAATTTTTTGATTGTGAAGTATAGTATTCACTATAATATTCAAAGCTTTAAAGTATTTTAAGTGCTTTTATAATTTAACATTTTTAGCGAATACTTGAAACATGATAAAATAATTGAACTTGCATTTCAAATAATATGATTTTAATGTTAGCTTTATTCAAATCATGGAATTGGATGGAGTTTTAATGAGAAAAATCGGAATAACTAACAAGTGCTCACGTCTTTTCTAAATGAATACTCTTAAGTAGAGCTTGAAAAAAGTTATTGGAATATAATCTTATAACTGAGGTATAATCCTGTTTATAGCAAATAAACTTGAGTTTTTCAAGTTTAAAATCAAGAAATTGATGTATTCATCAATAAATTATAATTTATAAACAGTCAATATTTATCAAGGAATCGACTTATTTATGAACTTAACCCAATTCCATGAGGACGAAATTTACTGACACTGCAACTCACAAGATAACAAGGTTTTAATGAACAAACAAAAATGTATAATTTATTGGTTTACTGTGATATTCATCAAAATTTAGAAAATCAAAATCACCGTTTTTTATGTTCGATACTAAACTGATTAAACATATTATTTATAATTAATGAATTTTGATTATTGATGATAAATAAAGACTAATTACTGCCACTAGTCGAAGTTTCGATTCAATAAATAACGAACATGCCATTAAACGTTTGTATATTCAGGTGAATCAACTGTAATATAGATTGACAAATCTCTCTCTATCAAAATCACAACTTTGGAGTTGAGTTTCATTGATATTTAAATTTATGTTGAAATATAAATATCGGATTAATGAGTCATACTTTCATCAAATTTCTGAAACTAAATCTTATTGAATAAAATATTGAGGTCTGGTCTGAAAAATAATGATTGATTGTATGCTATTTTACTCAAAAACAGTGCAAATATTTGCACTGTTTTGTTAATTAAATGCAAAAGAAACTGAGTTTCATTGAAAAATTATTTATTAAAATAATCATAAGTTGCAGAAATAGGTTAGCAAATGGTCTGAAGAATTAATAAAAAACGCGGAGTGTCTTTACATAAATTGAATTTATTATTTTTCTTATCATTCATAATATCTAAATTGAATTGTCATTATTATAAACTTTTTATTCTCATTAATTCATTAAAATGAATAGAAATTACATTTAATTTACAGATCATTGAATTTAAAAGTTGATTTAGAAAATAAGTTACTATTAATGGGAAATTAGTGCTAAACTAATCGGTAGAAACTTATTATTGTTATATTAGAACTATAGATATTTTATGACTTAATTATCGGGGTTTTAAATATGAACCCAAATAGATATTTTAAGGCGAGGCTAACGATCATTCGTTATTTGAATTTATTTTTTACAATTAAAATACATTTAAGTGTTATTTACTTCATAAAAATTAAGGATATATGAGCCCAGAGGCATACTTTTTGATCATTATATATCGTGAGTTTACCAGAAATGAAATTTAGAGCTTATTCTTCACAAAACATGACACTTAACATATTTTCAAAAGCTTATTACTTGTTAATTAACAACATTTCTATCAAATCTTTAGAAAGCTATTGAATGATTTTATTAATGATTTCATTTTAATATTTATTCTATCGAATAGTTTGTGGCACTAATTGTTACGAAAATTTCGGTTATTTAAAGGATAATTAAAACGAGAAATAGAAATAATCCTAAAGTTAATAGATTTTAAGACCTCATCAACTCTTTCATAATTCTTATTTTATGTAAATTTAATTTTTTATACAATCGATCACTTAATAAAAGCTTATTTTTATCTAAATTATGAATGATTAACATTATACAAATAGCTTATTTATAGGTATAAAGAACAGAGGCTTGAAATTGATGATGGAATCATAGATTGTTATTTGAATAATTAAAAACCATTAAATAACATGCCTATCAGATCTATTTACTAAGTGATCATTTATATATTGATTTCAATACATTTATTATTCAGCCAACGAAGTCTTGCTCAACAACGCTTGACTTAATTAAAAGTTTTCAAAATTAATATAGCGTTTAAACGTGTAATTAATCCAAAACTCTTATTCATTACTGCATTAAGAATTGAAAGGTTTAACTTTCACGCTATACTGCGATCCTGTCAAGAATCAGAGCTTATTAAATAAAAAGAAAATAGAGAAAAGTGTTTCTCTTAAAATAAAACATCAAAAATATTATAGACTTGAAAAAGTGCAATAAAACTTGTGCGCCTTAAATCAAAAGTGCAATAACATGATGATAATAATAATGATTCCATACAATCATTGATTGTGACAAAGAATAAATTAGAATTATATTTAATGGAAATATTAGGAGAAATTGAAATCCGGAAAATATGCTATAATTCTGAATCCAAATTCAAATGACTCGTAATAGATGTGCAAATAAGACTGTTATGTTCATTAAATAGCATAATAATAATAATGTTCCGTAAAAATAAAAGTAATTTAATTGCGGATGTTTTTATACTTAGCCTAAAAATAATAATAACATTTACATTCAAATTAATAAAATTCAAAGTTTTATTTGCATTACTTATACTTCCATAGAAGTAAAAAACTAATTAAAGTTCAAAAATTATTCAATAACCAAAGTTCTTAATTATCAGAAATTAGTTTTTATAATGATTTCAATTTTTATAATACTTTGAACTTAAAGTTAAATACTTTTTAATGATATAAAAGCTAATTATAATTCCAAAGATGGCACAAATCGGTAAAATATTTCTTATATTTGAACCTATCATTAATATTATGTGCCAATAGTTTTGAATTAAAATTTATTAGACATATATATTCATGAATGATATGTATGTCTCCAATGATGTATAGAAAAAATTCAGTCGTATTAATGTTTACTCAGCGAAAAAAGTTAACAAAAGTTATACAGAGTGTATAACTTATCTTTATTTCTACAGTATATCAATGGGCAACCGAACAATAACTATAAAGTTTAATCATAAGTATACTAATTAGATATTAGTTTCTTATGTTTTATGGTCTAAAACTAGTTAATCTTTATGTCTGGGGTTTTGAAATTAAAATTTTTCCGATTTAGTAACAAAATTCATGCAAAACAACATTAATGCGGATCGAATTTATAGTTTCCTATCAAAAACATATTTCAAAGTTTTCCTTATGAAAGTATTAAATTTCATTTTTATTTATATTTTGAATACACTTTTTATAGCAATATCTCTCTTTTCTCTAATACCCACTCTATAACCCGATCGTAAACCTTGTATTACATAATAAATAACTAGTTTATGCGATAAATGTGGGCTTTAAATGTAAAGTAAAACATATGAAATAAGTCCTAAAACATCAACAAATATATGATTCAAATAAAAGAGTTGAAAAATCAAAAATCAGTACTTCTATAAGCAGATGAAATTTATTTTTAGCCGAATATGAAAAAATAATTTCATCTTTTTTAGATTTTTATTCAAAAAAATATAATCTGAATTCAAGGTTGTATTTATTGCAAACTCCATTCAATTATAGCCAAAAGTTTTACATTAAATGCTTGAAAGTATGAAAAGCTGGAATTTTTATAAAGGATAAAAAAAGATATTTTGCTTAATAACCGCTTGACAACAGAATAGACTTATTGAATTGACGATTCATTGAATATGAAATTTCCTCACTTTCAATAAAAGTTGAATTTTGTGCCAGAATCATAAAGTGCATCATAAACACAAACTTACATGAATTGCTTACGTAAATAGTAATGTGACATTATAAATGTCTTGACACAAGTGAATTTCAAAATACAAAAAGGATTCAAGGTTTGAATAATCTTAACAAAAGCAGAGGCGATGCTTAAGGTGGTTGTTCTTATAATTAGGTATTCTTCATAAGACAAATAGTATGCAATACCACTGATTGCAGTCCCACTGATTGTAATTTTATAATTGGCTGCACAACAAAGCCTTATATAAATTTGTCCCAAAAATGCCACAAATATTACATAAGCCAACCATTTAACTAATTTACAATATATGGAAGTGAGCAAAGTTTTTATTATTGAATTAAATTGAAAAACATATAATCAGCTAATTTGAATTTAAGTGCTTTTGCTTCACATTTCAAATATGGTATGACTTTTCTTCGATGTCTTAACGGCTGGTTTTAGTATTTTTTCATAGCTTCTACTTTTTTAGAATTGATAATATGTCGGAATTTAATGAATAAAAATTTGCAGATATAAAGTCAATAAATTCTGATAATTTACTTAAAATATGTTTTAAAATATTCACAAAAATAATAAAAACTAATCTACTTTTGAAAACAAACTATCGATGAGACTATAATAATAATGACTTCGCTCACATATATTGAAGTTTAGTTGAAATGTAACAAAAAAGTGTTGATTTATTGATAATTCATAAACCAATAGCTAAAGTTAAACCTATCAATCGAAGACATCATAGCCTTGAATTTAATTTTAAAAATTGAATGAACTCGTAATGAAAATAAGAAAATGAAGAGTTTTCTCATGAAACTTAATATCTTATGTTTAGTATTCAAGTCTCACAAGGCTAATGAAACAAAAATAATTGGTCATAATCTTTCTCTTTGAAAATAGACATGAAAATGAGAGCTTTCAATACATAATCAAAATGATTATGAAATACAATTGTTTACCAATTGTATAGACGTTTCAAATTATGTGCAAATGATATTCTAAACAATGATAATCGCTATCCATAATAATATTTAATAAATAATAGGCATTTTCATGCATTTCATATAAGGAAAGTTCGACGAAATAGAAAATAACTTATAATTTGAAATCAGTTAAACGTCACTTGTATTAAACCAAACACATCGACCATGAATTAAATCGGTGTTAAATTTCTAGAAACCATAAATACAAATATGCTTTCGCTCTCAACTTAACTTAATGTGAGTTATAAGTAGACAACTCTAGTTATGAGTTTTTTGATGTTTGAGTTAATAACTTGAATAAAGATGGAAAAAGTACTTAACAAATCCTTACCCTCGTATCGACAAAACAGAAACACGTTTTCTTTTCCCAAATCGCATAAATATATCTCTGCATTCTTCAGGACTTTGCGGTAGATTCAGTCAAATATACAGATATCTTGAATTACTTCTCGATTTTTCTAACGACTTCAATAAGTTTCAACTGTCAATAACTCACTTAAGAGCAAAAAATTGTTCACTTCTTGTAGGAGATAAGACTTGAGTCAGTTATGACTGAGAATATGGCGAATAATTTATAAGGAAATTGTAATAAACAGCCAAATAGTTTCTTAATATAGTCTTTGAAGGGTATTTCCGAATCGCATAATTAATTTTCACAACTTTTAATTTTCAAAATGATAGTATTTTCTCGTTTCAAGAAAT
>JAQFZT010002198.1:0-12334 GCA_034696325.1 Camisiidae sp. | reverse complement strand
AAGACCTGTTTCTATTACCGAAAATTTGTAATCTCAAAAGTACGGGTAAAATCTAAGTAAAAACAATGAAATATTGAATTTATTTGTTGATTCCACTCAATTCGATTTACTTGGATATAAAAGCTATTTGGCTGAGATTCTGCTTTTATGATAAGATTGAGATTTAAGAAGTGATGGTATTGAGAGATCTCACCTTTAATGGATAGAATGATCATGTTTTATAGTGATATCATATTATAATGATTATATCCTCAATTGAACACAAACAAATCCGAAATCCGTTTACAAGTTGAAAGCATGAATTAAGTTAATTATGATGTAAATGAATGCTTTTGAACACTTTATTAATATTTTTGAAATTTAATAGACAGTTACGGAATAATCCAAGAATTGTTTGGTTGAGTGTAGCGACAAATTCACTGACAAACTACAAATGTTTGGTATATGAGTGACATTTTGGTGAAATGTATTACTTGATAGTATCTAATTATCGTCATATAAATCCGAGTAAGATTGACAGCGAAGCCATGAAGAAAGTGGAACCCTTGCAGATAAACATCACACTATGTATTAACACACTATACTGTACAGTACTATACAGTGAAATATACACAATAAGAAAGAGAGAACAACGAAAGAATGAAAGAGCAAGAGCTGATAACTGCACTGCTATCGATCAAAGAATGGCAACGGGGAGAGGAAAAGCTCGTTTTCTGCCTTCAACTCTCCGCAACCTTAGAGGCGGATCAATAAAATTGCGCCTTCTTGTGGTGCTCAGCGAAGACGGCTATCATGTCTGACATGAAACAAGTTTAGAGCCTATTGTCAAGCCTAAGAAGCCGTCAAACAGTGAATGACATTTGATTGCCATTGATATGTAAATATTCTATTATAAGAACACCGGCATTAATATGATTTAATAATAAATATGCTAATAGTTTAACCAAAGAATCAGGGCTTCAAAACTCTGCTTGAAATGTAAATAAAAAATAAGTACAGAAAAGGAGGCTTGTTATACATACGTAGGTTAGACTTAGTACTAGTGCTTAAATAAACTTCGAATACAACTCAGATCTTACTATTGAATAAATAGCAGGGAATGGTTTCAAGTTTGGGTGTTATTTTGAGGTTTACGTTGTCACGCATACGTTCACATTTTGCATGATAAACACCACTCCTCTCAACAGCAAAAGCAATACTACATAAAAAACATATATAAGAAAACCGATTCGTCCCTCCCCTTAACAGAACAAGTAAAAGATGCATTGCATTAACAGATAAGAATCAAGAAAAGGTGCTCTAAAGTTATCATTAACGATCATCACACCGCCAAATATGCTCATTATTATCACTACATCTGTTGAATCAAAATTTTCAACAAATTATTGTCAGACAGAAAATAACAGGATATATAACTGCGTGCGGTCGTGGATAATCAATAGACAATTTTAATAGACTGATAATTCACGAAATTTTAAAGCAAAAAATTATGTACTCATAAATTATGCTTTAAAAGCATCTGCAAATCTCAATAATTAATTCCTTAAATTCCAACTTATGTGGAATATAAAGTATTAGAGTTTTTATCGAAACTAATTATATTAAAGATAAGAAATGGTTTTTTATTTTAAGGCATTTGTTAGACTTAATACGATATTGAATTATAAAAATCAATCACATCTAAAAAGTTATTAGATTTCATACAACAAAATTTAATACTAATCTTATGGAATTGATAAATAATTACTGACTAATTTTCTTGAATTTTGAATTGAAAATGTTTGAACTTAATAAAAATACTTGATTTCTTTTGAAAATAACTCAAGTTGTGTTTGTAACTGGAATTTCATACAATAAACTGCATCTTTAGCTATAAAAAGCTCAAGTAGAGGATTAAAAAAGGATTGAATCAAACATAATGAACTTTAGTGTTAATATTAAACTGATAAGAGTAAAGCTTTACGAAGCTTTGATTTTGCTCATGCATTAAATACATGAATAATAACTTGAATTATGTAAAGAGTGAGACCATAATACCTACTATACGCTCAATTCTGAATAATTCCATAAAATAAATTTTATCTCAAATAAATTATGTGCAGATATTATGTATAAGTGCGTGCATTTCTTTACTGTTGATGTAACAAAAAGTAAATGAAAGAACAGATCCTGAAACTCAAGTGCTTTTAACTAACAAGAATCCAGTGTCTCAAGTGTTCAGTAACATTAGATAAGAAAACCTAAAGAAAATATTGTTGCATAAGTATTATACGTATTCTATACTTTGTTAAGCATAATATATACATAACAATGTTCAACAAAATCATTAGATATATATTAGCTTCTCTTCAAAACATCATTCTTGTTATGCAAATGTACTCTTATGTACTCGTGTAGAATTCATGCAAAATAAGGGCGAGAGTGCTCTCTCAACCAACTTATATTACACTAACTCTCGCTAATATTTCGAGCTTCACGAACAGAAAATATTTCCCAAATTTATCTTTAGTTAAAAACATTTTCAATATCAATCAAACTTCAAAAATCGAAAGTTTTATTGATTCACAAATTTTTATTGACTCATACACTATACTATATTTACAGGAAACTCAATTAACTTAATCTGATAATCATCTCATCGTTACTAATGTTTAAAGAGATTTTATAGTAAATATTAGCTATTGATCTGACAATATATATTTTATTGAGATTATGCGTCAGGACTTTTTTAAAATACTTAAATTTTATACCAGTCTAAAGCTGTTCCTTAGAATAAAAAATAAATTTGGCAATAAATTTGGCGATAAATTTGGCACTAAATTATCCATAACTAACCCTTGAGTTATATTTGAAAAATGTATAAAATATCAAGACTGAGATCAATGTTTAGAAAAATGATCACAAGAGTTGTTTTGCTGTTAATAATAAATGAAATAATTGGTGAGTTGAGGTGATGATACGCTTGGTTTGAGAGTATGAATATAGATGATGAAATAATATGATATTTATGCACATTTAGTCTGATAAGTAAGATAAAAGAATTGGATAAATTGAATGTGATTTTTTAGTGAACAAAGCAAGTATATGTAGAAGCATGAAAATAATCTGCAATTTTACTTATTTAATGGTAGAGTTCATTTATGCCTTACACGATAATTTATGAGAAACGAGTAGAAATAAAGCGAAGTGACACGACAAGCAACCATTAAGGTTTAAACAGGGGCGACAGCCGACAATCAATATCAATAAAAAATGCCGCGACAGTGCATTACATTGCATTAGCGGCGAATTGCGTGCTTCCTATTTGTTTAGCAGCCAACTTGAATCAGTGTTCATTTAATTACAAGACAAATCAACCCAAATAGAGCTCTCCTTTAGTACGTAATACGAGTACTGCATGTTTTCCTAACTATTCCTTCACATTATTTACGGCAATGCATGCAATAATTGATTTAGATATTAAGGCCATTAAATATACTGTTCAAATCTTCATCTTTATCATCAATTTTAATTATATAAGTTTTTCGTCATCAATGTATCATTTTCTCATTGATTTTCTATTAAAGTTTCACAAATTTTCACATCATCTTTCTTTGTGGGTAAGCTCACACTTGCATAACAATCCTCATAGAGTAGGGTATAATACACTTCTGTATATATTGTGTACAAGCAATACAACAAAATTATCAGTTTGATTCTTATGAAAGTAGAATTTTCACTCCTAGCAAAGTATGTGATCGATGAAAATGCTTCAGAAGAAATCACTTAACGCACTAAAGAACTCATAGAAGCGATGAAAGAGCATGAGCCAGATGTGAATATAGCTTACAACTCAAGTGAAAATGCATTAAGAGAAGCTTCAACTAAGGTTTCTCTTATCAAGACTTTGTTATATTTTCATTTTAATATACAGTTGCAAAATATTTTTGTTTTTCTTTAATAATTAAATTAAATATTTCAAACATCACGTTTTCACAGCTAATTCATGTCAATTAAACATTAAACTAATTTAATTTGCGATAAATACAAATTTTAATTCAAAGTACAGTCTTTTAAAAATGAAAAGTTTTCAATTAAATGTTTCGTGAGAGAGAAAAATGAAAAACTAAAGAGTTTCAATCATTCAAAGAAAAGTTTACATTTGATTTGATTTGAAGGAAATGTTATGCCTCATATTTGATTCATCGCTAGAAACGAATTGAATTTTCTTTTGCATTGTTATTATTATGAAATTTTTATGAGAAGAAAAGAATACTATTTGTGAAAAGAAATCCGATAAATAAGTTGATAGCTTGATAAATAAGAGAGTGATATTACAAATAATTTCATTTGAATATAACAAAGAAATTGAAATCACATCTCATAATAGCTGTTGGAGTGTTTTATGTATAGAGTAAGCCATTGAGATGATTGGGTACATAAATAAAAAGATTTGTTCATTTATTCATTGATATTTAGAGCTCAAGAAAACAAAGTGCATTTCGAGCTCTTCATCTCTCAATAATGTATTTTCCGGTAGTTCACCATTTTATCTGTGATTCGGAATAAAGGACTTGTAACTATAGCAACATAAAAAATGCCAACACATACATAGTATTTGATCGAAAATTTTAAAATAAAAAGAAGGAAAGCTAAAAAATTGATTGGTTCTGTAAAACAGCAGAAAGTTGCGCACCAGCGAAGATCAAATGAAGATAAATAGTGGATTGAGTGACTGAAAGATTTCAAGCAATAAAAAAGTAGAATTCAATGCACAATAAAAATAGCACATGAGTAAGTCTGTGTTAAGTCCCACTGGCAATAGTGAAAAGTTATTTATAATAGTTAGCCATAAAAGAGTAAAGACATGTATAGTAGGGCTCAATTGAATAATATGACGGTATAGAGCAGATGATTTAGAATGAGCTCTCATTAGATGGAAATAATGAAAGAAAAGCTGGTGTTGTGTTAATATGCACTTTGCAGATAAAATCTAATTAACCACGACATGCGCCTTTGGGCTCAATCATTAGAGACCAAAAGCTGTGCTGTGTTTAGAAGAGTATGTAATGCCATTTATGGCACTTTTTGGGTATTAAGTTCAGTCAATGTTATTTTATTCTAAAAGCGAATTCTCATTCTAGACGCCGTACGCCATAAAAAGAGAGCCAAAACTTGGTTACTTAGCAACTAAATAGTATGAGAGCCTGTCTTTCTTCCCTTCAGTCCTTTAGTAACTGTAGTGCATCTCAATTGAGATGACGAGAAGATATCACGTAATTTGAGTATAAACTGGTTTAGCATAACTGATCTTAAATAATCCAAACGCAACAGTAAGCAAACAATGAGTGACGACTCAGAGAATGCTGGCTTTAGACGTCATGTGAGACAAGATAAAAGCTCAAAAGTATTGAGTAATGCAGAGAAACTTTGTACGAATTGATTGCAAAAAGGAGCTTTAATAAGAAAACACAATAAAACCAAATAAGCTTTGCTAAATGCAACAGAAAAGCAATAAGCTTATAAAACCCATGGGAAGTACAATAAGAGATTCAATGGAATACCCGATGGACATCGTTATGTATTATGTATAACCATTGACTTTCACTATAATCGAATAGCAAAAAGGCTTTAACTTAACATAAACTACTGTACAGTGAATCACAAATGAATTGCTTCAAATGTGCAGCACTTAAATTTTGGATCAAAATTAGATACTATTCACCCAATCTCTGCCTCCAATATGTATTACCACATTTTCAATAACAATGCACAAAAGCTCTTCTCAAGCTCGAGCTCAGTCTATTCTCAATCAATATTCAAATTTAAAATCAGTTTAGAGACCAACAAAAACTCAAAGATAATAAATCTAAAAATTTTAATGCGATTTAGCTCTAAAAATCCTAATTAATGCAAATTGAAGTCCATCGAAATCCTTTTAAATAATATAAATTGGATTGAATTAAATGATTTCGATTATTATAATTTAATGCTTACATAACAAATAACTTTCTATTGAAAACAAAAAGCATTTTATAGCGTTTCCGAAAATTTGACAATTTTTATTTGAAATTTTTTCAAATGCGAATCGGAAATTGATTAAAAGTATTGTGAAAAAGCGATGTCATATCGGGAAATACAATGCATTGCAGACAATGTCAAATGTCTTTCCTCTACAATGAAAAGAATGAAATTTTTCGAAAACGCATCCGCGAAAAGCACATTAAAATGCGATTAATTAACTCTAAAGAATTGGTGACAAGAATACGTAACTTTGATTATACTTGTATTTTAAAACTGTTGGGTTTCAACGTGATAAACAAGGGTTTAAAATTTGAAACTTTACACGCATTTAAAAACTGAACGAAAAGAAGCAAATAATTGATTGATTTTCGCTGCAAATTATGAGAAAAAATAATTTTGAAATTCCGTTAAAGACTGTTGAACTTACTTTATCGTTGTTATCCTCAGTGTTATCCTCACTGTCGTCAAGCTATAAGAAAAGTAAAACGAATTAATTAAAGAGACAAATGAGTAAAAAAGAAATGAAAGAAAAAAGAATTTAATGTGAATATAAATCGAAAGGGAAGTGGTGTTACTGTACCTAAAAAGCGAAAACATGCAGAATCGATACCTTGTTTTTCATGATGGACATCAAAGAGCTTGACAATTGTCAATATTGAAACACGTATAGCAGTAGTTTAATGTTTGAATGGACTGAAGTATAAACATATAAAGAATAGTGCTCTTACTCTATAACACAAGTATCGACTGCCACAACAATTTAGTATAACTAGAGTTACAAAGTGTAACTCATATACAGTACTGCATTCTATAGCAAATCATTTTATAGCAAGCAGTCCGACACACAATAAAAAGTCAAACGAAAATAACAATATTGTTCACATGACTGCTTTAGTGTTAGCATTGATGTTGTGCTTACAATACGCCATATATTATACTTTATTATTAGTTAGATCTTCATTACACGCAATAAACATACAAAACTATTATAATAGGAAAACAAACATAACTGTTAATAATAAAGATGTTTTATTCCCAGGAAACAAGTGTTTTATTTATTATTTTAGGTTCACTTAAATGTCAATCAACAATATAAGATTTCTTGAGTCTTGAAAGTCTATCATATGACCAAAAGTGTGAACACAAGTGTTTATTTGTGAGATATGAAAAGAGAAGTTTGAAATAGAATCAACATTGAAAACTCGCACAATCATTGAAAAAATGTGACAAACAAACCAACAAGAATAAGATAAATTATTGAATTAGAGTTAGTTTTGCCGCCATGTGAGACACAACACTAGCGATTACATCACGTTTGCTTTATTGTACTCACACTGCAGACACAGTCAGCGAGAGAAGAGATGGGAGAGAGTAGAGAGAGGGAGAGAGAGAGAGAGCGTCTGGAGTATGAGGAAAAGAGCATAGAACAAAATAAAGTCGATTGAGTAGTAGTGTGTGAGAAATGAACCAAATATACAAGAGAGAAAATAGAGTGAGTTAGTATTGTCTGTGCTGGTGGTTTGTGTGGCTGCAAACCGGTGCAGACCCGCCTAGAAACCGATAACATATATAATGCTCATGCGTTACATATAATATAATAATTCACTCAATGAAGTTATAATCACAATGAAATATAATATTTCTAAACCTACATTATATTTATATATCGCTCTTAAGTAAACACACTGAAGAACTAAGCGCTAACTTATATACTTGTTGAGCCTTAACTGCTCAACACTATCATTGTTTGAAGTGAGCTTTCAATTTATCAAATCATTAAATCCATTGAATAACAAATTAATATCAACATCAAATCAAATCATGTTCTTGTATAACAAATCTTTATATAAAGGGAATGTCTTCTGACTCAAAACTTTTAATCAATTTTGGTGACAGTGCAGTCATTTTGAACTCTATTATCGGATCTTTTCAAATATCCCTCTCGATTGCGGGATAAACAGACAGAATAGTAAAATAACAATCATCAAGAGTTAAGCCTAAAAAAGTCAATTATAATTCTGTCATTTCATTTGTCAAATAAAAAGTTTTCGAAAGTCGATTATGAAGATTAAAACATGAGGTTTGAAAGCGTATGCGATTAGATGTGATTTAATTGAATTATAATTTTAAAAGATTGGTATGAAATATTTAAAATGTCGCTAAAGCACAACTATGTTAAGTTTGTAGGAGTGGAAGCAATTGGCAAATCGAAAACGAATGGAATATATGCTTAAAGTATAGCTTATAAACTAAAATACGCGAAACGAATACCAAAATTGGCAAAAAGGATAATAGAGTAGAGTTTACAGAAGTTAGTGCTTCACATAGTTTTTCTCGCTTTCTAACTTACTTTACTCTACATTGCATTTTATACATTCGCCTGTTTGCAGAATTGATCAATACGGAAGTCACGCGTCTATGTTATTGCCTGACATTCATATTGAATAGAATGAATACAAATCACCGTCTCTTGATTTTTTCCCCTTAAAAATCAAATTTATATATTATTCAGAACGCGTATGTCGACAGTCTCAATATAAATAAACATGCGCTACATATTAAATAATATTTGATATGTTGCTATCTGTAATAGTTTTACTAATTTTCAAATCGTAAATATCATACTCTTATTGCAAATCATTTTCAGAATCAAACAATTAGAAACTTTTCAACTGACGGCAACTTTTCATGTGCTATAAATGTATTGTAATTTATATGAACGTATAATTCATAAGTTAAGCAGAAAAAGTTCTTATTAATAGACTTATCAAAAGGACTATCATAATGGTATAATAACGACTTTTCGTGACTACCATTAGTGAATTGATAGTCAACAAAAAATTTGTTACTAATGTTATGTAAGCATAGCGTAAAAGAAGATTAAAAACATAAAAAATCACAAACAGAACGAATGTAATTTAGAAAAAGAAAAAAGTGTTGCGTTCCATGAGATTGTGAAGTAACAGAAGCGCACTTTCTCTAAATAATAGTGAAACATGCAATTGTCTCATTAATTCACGATCAAATAAAGGGAACATAAGGCTATCCATACTCTCTCTCTCTCTCTCTCGCTCTCTCCCTCTCCCTCTCCCTCTCTCTCTCCCAAAGAGAAAATTCGATTTATCTCTATTTTAAAAGAAAAACTATCCCATAAACTAACAATAAAAGTCATTTGAATCTGAATTTAAAATTGAAATGTGAATCAAATGTAACAAATGAATGATTTGTTATTTGGTTTGTTGTGCATAAAGTATAGTTTGTAATCAAGTCACTTATGCATTAGTATAGTATACAATTGACAGTTGTTTTCCCGCAGGAATTTCCTGTGCATGCAATCAATGATCCCATGGATTGTAGTGATGATCAAAATGACTATGTCTTCATCACAAGATCACTACTGGCGACATCGATTTGTCAATAAGCTCTTCACTATATTTTGTATTTTTTATATCTTATATGCCTTAAAAGTGAGTTCGTTCTCTCCCTTCTCGAGTTTAGCAAATGCTTTACAACCTTATGATGCACTTCGATATAGTGAACGCACAAAGAATGAGATCGCGAAGCAGTAGACCTAAAAGTATTTATAAAGGAAAACCATCAATAATTTCGTTTTCCGTCCGCTCCTCATCCATCACTTGCGCTCCATTTGTAGTCTAACTCTTGGTTTTCTCTACTTTAGTGCGTATGTGTTAGTCGTCATGACAACTCAATCCGATAAAAGATGAGCACACACACTGTTTTGTGTGAACAACTCTCTTGACTATTTTCAAACAAGTCAAACATCATTGTAATCGTTAGAATTATATCAGTTTCATTTACATAACTGTCTAGTCTTCTTCTTAATCATAATAATGTTGTGATATATTATTCATTCAAGTAATAACACTATTTTATTACACCCTAAAGGCTTATTAAATGAATTAACAAAAATGAATTAACAAAAATGCTTTAATTCAATTATGAAAACCATATTCAAATAGCTTATTAATTAGCTTATTATTAAATATTTTCAACCAAATACCTTTTAATTCATTTTTTTCTCGACAAATATTTCACTTATTCATCATTCAATGTAATCAAATTTTCCAGAAATTCAATCTCAACTAAGTATTCAATATTAGATCTGGTATTTGAGAGAAATCAGAATCGAGAGTCTATCAAAATTCATTTGCTTCAGACTCTAGTCTCGACTATTTCTAGATTTTTCAAAAACATTAAAAACTATACATATTTTTAAAAGCATTAATTATGACATTTTTATTCAAAAATACGAGTTTATTGACTATTTTTGGTTTCAAATCAACTGATTTCAAATTCAATATTAAGGCTTCAAAAATGAGATTTCAATTTAAATTTAAATGATTTCTCTGATATGAGTATCAAATAGAAGTTATTTTCCAATTAAATAAAGAGCAAATAAATTCAATCAAATAAATAAATCGAGTATTTGTCTGGTAATAAGGTTTGAAATAATATGAAAATAAGTTTTTAATGATAAAATTTCGTGAGACGATAAAAATATATTAAGTATCATGATTTTGTTTTTATATTTGATATGAAGAACATAGCCTTAAGTTTTTCTCGAAACTCAAAACGCGGTCTAACACTAGACCCTAAACATCGTTAGTTGAGGCACTGATTCAGAACTAAACTTTCCGCTCAATTTAAACTTTACATGAGTTCAAAGTTTCTAGTGTTCTAATAATATTATCTGAATGTTGCTAAAAATCAAATGCCTCAATGCAATGGCTCATCAATAATTCATCAAAATTGAAGGCAAATTTTTCACAATTCAAATCATTAACAAAAAAGTATGTTTTAGAACGATATCCAAATTTCCCATTTTTCGCAAACTGAATATCAATTGAGTTCATTTTAGAGATTCAATTATATATCTCGAGTTTATTTCACATTTTTTTATTTGAAGTTTCCGAGAGTTTTGAGCAAAATAGTAGAATTTTTTCGAAAAAAGTCACCGAATTTATGATTTTTCAATTGAGATTAAGTTAAAGACGTTTAATAAAATGTGAAGTAAAAGATAATTTCGAGTCCGACAACAGAAAATATTAAAATTATAGTGATTTCTACTAAATGATGATGTTCTGAGCTCTTAAAAACTTGTTACCTTTGAGTAAGAATTGAACAAAAAACTAACAGTAGCTGTTATGAGAGGCTATTTCAGGCCCTTTAAAACAGGATCTAAGCTAAAAATCTTAACAATAGAGGCCTAAATAGGATTCATTCAAATAACTCTCAACATTCTATTATGGGTTCGGAAATTTGATTCCAAATGATAACTTTCGTTTTGAATAAATTCTGATTAAGAGATATAAAAGGATTAACTGAATATATTTATTAGACCTGAAAAAGTTGATTAAGTGATGAATTTTCTCAAACTCTCACGAGAAATATTGAATCATGAATAAGAGTAAGAACTTTGTTGACTTTGAATTGTATTTTGAAAATAAATCTATAAGTATTTGTATGATTTTTGTATTTGATTTTTACTCAAAGTTTTGATTGAGTTGAATACCATTTTCATATAACATTTCTAGTATTGTAAGGACTGATGACTAAAACTCATAATTGATTTTATTATAAAGGAAATAAAGTATGAGTTGAGCAACTTTGGTATTTGAGTTTTTAGACAAATACCATGTATAAGAAGGTCGTTTTGAAACCATTCAAAATCTAAATCTATTGTTAATTCAAGTATCTATTTATACAGTATTCTATATATTTATATTCAACTTCCATCACAACAATTGATTCAACTTTATTCAAACATTTTTATGTCTTCAATAATAAATGTTTTTCGAGGTATCGATTTTTCAATTCTTAAACTCTCACTTTATCGTTGATATTCTTTCAAAATAAGACAACACTTAGTGTTGAGTCAAACTAAAAGTTGACTCGACTTGAGCTTTACGAGAGTTTTTCAAATTCGAAATCTCTTCAGTAATATTTATTGAATAATTTCTTAAACTATCAATAATTAAATACAAAAATAGTAATTAATAGATCTTAAAATGCAAGCGCTTTGACTTCTGATGAATATATATTTAAATAATAGTGACAACAATGGAAACTGGGTTTAAGCACTCTTTTAGATTATAGTCTACTATATATTGTTGAGTGTTTACATTATTACGTATTTCTATTGGGCTTTACTTGAGAATCTTCCACATAATTAAATGAGTTTAAATTTGACTCTTTAGAGACATAGAAAATAATTCACACATTAGTTGCTCATGAGTCGCAGAAGACTATTGAGTTGAGTTGGGTAACGACGAAAACGCTTACTTAGACTAAAATGTATTATTAGAATTGG
>JAQFZT010002197.1:0-12335 GCA_034696325.1 Camisiidae sp. | reverse complement strand
TTGATTTGATATGTAAAGCCGTTCTTATTCAATAAAGTTAGAACCGAATGCCAAATTTATTGACGCATACTGTATATATGTTAATAATACCGGACAAACTTCTGGCAAAGTGTAAACTTAAAATCTTATTAATGTTGACAGTCTTCACAATTGAGACACTATTGTCGCTATATTCTAACATACAGTAAGATCATTGAACATGTAGCGACAATAGTGTCAACATTGATCACATTTTAAGAGAATAGAAATGTATTACATTTGAGTTTGATTACCTTCATTACAATAATTAATAGATAATAAGGCTTTGACTTTAATCAAAATAATGATTGGTTGATAGCTCTGCCATTTTTGAAACATTTTACTGTATTCCGGGAGATATTCGTTCAGGAGGTTGACCTACTATTTAGGGATTCACCCGACTGTTCCGGGAAAGGTGGTCCACCTCAATATGATTAATAATTTTATTTATTAGTTTTAATAAATTATTATCATTAGTCTTTTGCATTTAAATCAATTTAAGTAATGTTATCAAAGTATTGAAGCATAACATCTTTGAGTTAAAATACTTATTCAAATTTTTTTATAAGAAGTGGTATATATAACGAAGCGGTGCTTCTTTGAAGTTCAATAATTCATTGCATCCATTTTTCACGACACTGTAACTCATTATTAGAACGAAAAACTTTTGATATTTTAATTCATAATTAGACTAAAAATAGATTCATAAATCATTTTCCATTTTCTTAATAATCCTTTTGGAGAATCGATTTATCATTAAATAATACAATTTTTTGAAGCATAAAAAGTAAACTAAAGTTGAGAAACTTAGTAATCGATAAGAATGACGTTTTCTAATTAAATCGCCTTCAATACCATCCATTTGGTGTGTAATTAATTTGAATTCTTAAACCTTGTGCTCAGTTATTTGAAAATTGACAATTGGTTCGCATCATTCAAATGATTGTTTCAGTCAAACTCTGAAGAAGACTTAATTGAGAAGTTTTCTCTCAATTTGATAATTAAATAACGGAAAGTATTAAATATTTTTTGATTTCCTTAAGGAAAAAGTGAATGTCTTAATGATTAAATAATGGCCAAACAATGTGTTAATGTTTATCAAGGCCAATATCCTTTGCCCATTTGCAACCTTTTAATGTCTGTTATTTATGGTCAATTCGCACAAACCTTAACACTTGTATATTTAAGTTGATTTAAGTCATTTCATTTCATTTCTGTTCATCACTTCTGTTAATGTAATCACTTTAACCTTAAATACCAATACGAGTCTTATTGTTGTGATCTATGGCTTACCAATTATTTTGAGACATTTTGTTTCAGCCATAAATGGACTTTATCTCGATTTTCTATTCCAATCACTTATGTTCTCAAATATTACATTCAATCCTTTCATTGATAAAATAGGAAAAGCTCTGATTTAATTATAACTCAGTTTGATTTGATCTCATAATAAATAACCTTTAATTGCTTAACGAATTTGACCAATACTAAGAAGAGATCCAATAAACCAGATTAAGAATTCATTCTGCGAATCGATTTATTGGTTATACTGTAGTGAGAATACGAATATAATAAGATTTCCTCTAATCTAAGATTTAAGACCAAAACTATTTCATTTCTGATCTGTCATAAGAACAATTTAATCCTTTACTTATTAAAAGGGTTTCAATGTTTTCCGAATCAATTTTGAGAATCTTCAGAATTTTCTGGTTCATAAAATTTTAGTATAACTTCATTTGATGTAATCAAAATTCTGTTGACATGTTCTTTACTACAATTACTTTGTATTCCTTTTGAATTTTGTTGGATTTAATACTTGAATGCACTTCAGGCACTTCTTTCTGTCTCAATGCTTTAGATCTTTTGATCAAATTTAAATTACTTCAAACACATTCATCATATTCTTTGCTCTTTTCCAAAGTATTGATTATTATAAAAATACTTATAGATTAAGTTTAAGTTTTACATTAAATCAATTTTTACAGTAAGTAAAGTTTTCCTTTGAATAGTTATTCTCAAAACCATTGTTTGTTTAAAGTTGTTTTCAATTTATAGTATAAATACATCGAAAGTTTTGGTATAAAATATGGAAACGCCTCTAAATTGCGACAAAGAATGAAAAATTCCTGATAAGATATGATTAATTATTAGTTTACTTGTAGATGAAAGTAATAACAAAGAATATAATAAAGATAAAGTAGACAAGAGATTGAATAAATTAGTTTTCAACATATGAGAAGAATTTATTACAATAAAACTTAGAGACAAGACAAATGAAAATCCTAATCAATCTCTTTTCAACACTCTTGAAGTGAATCAAAACAAGTTTTGAGCCTAAATTCGAAGATTTTTTGTGTTTTATCAAGTAATTGAAACTTTATGAATATATGGAAAATAGCATGAATTTTATGTCGATTGATTTGTAACTTTTTGAAAGAGATTTTGATATGAATGTTGAAGAAAACGTCATTATGACATATAGGCGTTGATAACTTCTTCATTGTTACGGATTTCACAGTTTATAACTCCGGTTTGTTTCCGGTAATTCTTTCATATTATGTTAAGAAAACAGTAGTTGAATTCAATTTGATTATGCTTGAGTCCAAATATAACAAATTTGATACTTTATCATACCCTCAGAGTTTCATAGCATCACTCGATCTCTCAATCAATACATATTTCCTTGTATTCCACTAAACAAAGGAATCGATTTTCAAATTGAAGTCAATTCAGTCTCAATAAAAGTTTGCAATGAAACAAATTCTTGAGATGTTTTCTTCTCTTAAGCTATGTTTCTAACTGTAAGAAAACAGATAAAGTTTGAAAGAATATGTTTTAGAAAATTTGAAGAAAATATTCTTTTATTATTGAATAATCAATAACTTTCTCGTGTAGAGAATTATAAATTATGTTTTAGAATTAAAGTTATGCTCTTTTGACATCATGACATCCTAATCACATATTGACCAAAGTATGAAAAGTAAATTCATAATAGTATTACACTTCAGTCAACCTTTCTTTAAGTTGTCTAAACATATCATTGCGGGAAACGAAGAGGAAAATTAATAAAAGGTCTTATAGTGTGCATCAATAAAGCTCTTTCTTTTATATAATTCAGAACTCTATAAGTCATTGTTTGAAATTTCTTTATTTAACTCATCTCTTGCAGTTTGAGGTAATGATAAAAGTATCCTTTTATATCTCAAAGTTATCATTTAAAAATAAAACAATATTTTCTTGCGATTAAAGGTTAACATTTATTCCCATCTGACAAAAGTCTTATTAATTTATTTGGGGTCTTTCGTAATACCAAATAATAAAATCCCAAAAAACAAAATACCAAAATTAAAATCCCAAAAAACAAAATACCAAAATTAAAATCCCAAAAAACAAAATACCAAAATTAAAATCCCAAAAAATAAAATTCCAGAAGATAAAATACCAAAAACCTAAATCTCGAAAAATAAAATCCTAAAAAATAAAAATACAAAAGATAAAATACCAAAAACCAAAATCTTGAAAAATAAAATCTCAAAAAATAAAATACTAAAAGATAAAATACCAAAAACCAAAATCTTGAAAAATAAAATACCAAAAGATAAAATACCAAAAACCAGAATCTCGAAAAATAAAATACCAAAAAAAATAATTTCAAATAATAAAATCTGAAAAATACTATCATGGATTACATTCAAATTGAAAGTTACTTTTTGAGTGCGATCGATCGTCAGTTCATTTGAGAGATTATCAAATATTAGAGTTAATTTCTCAACGATTGCAGCAAAGTTAATAAATCCCTTGTGAATTAAAAGCTATGAAAACCAGTAATAAGTTCTTCCTTAATGAATAGAAATAGTAATCTAAAGAATGCACTGCATTTTCTTGTTTTGGTATTTTATTATTTGGGATTATATTTTTTCGGTGTTTTAGATTTTGGGATTTTATTTTTTGAGATTTTGGTTTTTGGTATTTTATTTTTCGGTATTTTATTGTTTAGGATTTGAATTTTGGTATTTCGGAAGTAAGCCATTTCTTTAATGATATACTAATATAGATAATTAGTCCAAAATTATGGTAAATTTCTATTTTAATCTAGTCATTAAATGTAAGACGGATTGAATTGCAGTAATTTTATACTAATTATCAGACGAAGAGCTCAGTTGACTTCTTTATTATCCGCATTCATATACTTTAGAAAGAGAAGTCCATAATGACTGGATATTAAATGTGGTACAAGAAATAGAATAGAATAGCATTATAACAATGCTAACAATGGTAGCTCACTTGTTCAAATATTGTGCAAAGCGTTAGTTGATTACCATGTAACGATTGACAATTTCATTGATTACCATTCATAATATCATAGAAATTGAAATAAAAGTTTGGTTATTGTATTTGTGGTTGAGATTCAAGGCTTTGCTCAAATGAAAGCAACTTTTCACTATATTCTCTATAACTTTAGAATCATAACGTATTTATAATCAGATGAAAAAACATTTCGTAAATTAATTTTAGGAGATTATCAATGGTTTGATTGAACATGAAGAGGGGTATTGATTAACAACTATTGTATTTATTAAACACTCTTATTTGAAAAACTGATACAGACGAAGATGAAAGGAAGATAAGATGCTTATAATGTTAATTTGCTTTTTTAGTAAGAATTAAGTGCCTTCTCGTAACGAATCCATTAGTTTATTCAGAAATAATCAATATTGTTATCCTGTATTTTTCAAACATGGCATTATTGACCTTATCTAAATGGCTTTAATATTTTATCCTAATCTTTTTCAAAATATATTTACTTTTGCGTTCCATTTGAACTTAATATTGTTTTTCATACTTATCAAAAAGTAGATTCAAGAAATGTTTAGGAAGTTTGACAGCAATTGCATTGATTTCATGAACTGACAGAATCACTTAAACACATGATCTTATTGAAGATAAGCAGTCAAGACGTATATCAAGATCAAATGTAACAAAATTTGAAGAGTAGCTTAACTTATACAGTGTGTCGAATAACTTTCTTGCAATATAAGAGTTTTTTGACTAAAATGTTATATATGGGCAACTCTATCACATAATTAACGCTAAATAATGAAATATTATGCAAAACATAAAAATCAAATAATTTGATTGCAAATATTGACAACTAAACATTTTTTAAAGAGCTTCAAAATATTTCTAAAGTTATCTGAGACTTGAATACCTGCACTAAGGCTTAAGAGCTGAGAGAGCCTCAAGTTATTTATCAATTGAAGAAAAAACATGTTTTAAGTGCATTTCTAAACAGTGGAAAAGTTTGATATTTAATAAACAATTCTCTGGTTAATTATTATTTAGTTATTTATCCATTTAAGAGAAAATACGTTGTGAGTACATTTCTAAACAGTGAAAAACATACAAAAATTGCGATGAACTCACAGATGCTATTTGTAATGCATTCTAAGAGCTGAGGGGCTCAACTTTTCATCATGTTATTGATAGCTTAATTAAGAGAATAAATGTTTGTAAAGAACAAAACGGCAAACATATCGCTAATGTTTTCTAATTTTTCATTATTCAAATAATACATAATTTAGGCTTATTTTTTACAATTATTCTTCTATAATAAATATATTGGGTTTTTAAAAGTATTGTTTCATTTAGAACATAATTTATGTAAAACAACTGAAATTTTTAGTCTTTGCAACTCATATGTTGCAAGAAAGTTAAACACTGTAAACCTACTTTCTTCTAAATTGAACACACTTTTAAGTCAACTTAAATTATATTTGAACACATAATTCATATTTAAAATTGCAAAAATTCCAAGAATGGAAGTTAAACTCGTATTTGAATTTTCCAATTATTCTCTGAACTTTATAAATATCGTTGTTTTTCAATGAAAAATCTTCAAAAAATTTAATAAGAGAAATATGGGTTTTAGGGAGTTTTAATCAAATTTTAAGTCGATTAAGTTTTTTACATAAAAAAATAGATTTTATATTAAAAAGTTCGAGCAATTTTTGCTATAGGAATTTTTAGAAAATAAGAATTTCACGAAATAAAAACTCTGATTGACATAAGCAAAGAGTTTGTTAAAAGAGTCCCTTTCAATGCTAGAAATGCAATGAAAAATTGTAGGGGTCTTTTTTATGCGACTGCAGGGAGCAAACTGTGAAATATTTTGAATAGAGTAGATGAGAATGTAGAGCCAATTTTGGTATATTATAATCCATCAATAACTCAATTTCTGAAAAATAACACTTAGACTTTATAGAACTGAACCGATGATATACTAAGAAAAGCCATAATAAAGTAGAATACAGCTTATTTCAAACTTTGCGCTTCTTTTCTTTGTATTATACAATCGAAAGAAGAATTTGTCATATCGAACGAAATTATCAGTTTATTTTTGACTCAATAAATGGATTTCCTCTCAAAGATCTTCGATTGTAGGTTTGCAGAGGCGAGAAAGTGACTAAATTCTCATGAGAAACTTCTCAGTCGCTTCGAGTTCAATCAAATCAAATCACAAACCCATTTATAAACGGAATATTCAGTTATAATCCATACGATAGATCATTCAGATTGAAAAAATCCTCTCAAACATACAGAGTATTCATAGTGATAGTGAAAACTCTTATTTATCAAGTGTTAGTCAAATGTTGACAAAGTTGAAAATCGGAGTTGTAAATCGAATAATACATTCTTTTAGTGAGGTTTTCTTATTTATTAATTTTTTTAATAGTACCCGACTCTAAATGTACTGAGAATTCTAAAAATGAATTTCAATTATTCGAATGAAGAAGACAAAAAAGTTTGTTTGATTAAATGATTGGAACAAGTTCAATTCAAAAAGCTGCATGTCAAAATGTCACGTATCGTCACGTACAGGTTTTTTCCAATATAAATAAAAAAATATTTAGAAAACTGAAACCTATATCAAATTCGAGCTATATTTCTTTTTTAAACATCAAAAAAGTTGCCAATTTATTGCAAGTATAGAAGTTTTCAAAATAAAAAATTTAAAAATTCAAGTTTTCCTCATGAAATTTTGATTTTTTCACTCATTCGTAATTTTTTAGCTATAAATTGTATGACGACATGTTATCGGAAGACTTGGACTCATATTTTGTATTTATCAAAGAAATAATTTAATAAAATATATATTTTCTGTCTCTAAAGAGTGAAATTTTAAAATTGTATGAAATTAAAAAATTTTGTTTTAAATATAAGTTTAAAAAAATAATAATTGAACTCTTTACGAATCGAGTGCGAGGTATTAACTTTCCATAAAATACGTTCCTCAAACTTTGTATAAAATATATTTTCTTGTTTACGAATCACTAACTTTAAAATAATAACTTTCTATACATTTCTACGAAGCCCTGCAATACCTCGCACTCGATTCGCAAAGAGAAGCAGAACTTATAAATCGAAACTGTAGGCAATTGATAGGCCGGATAGGAGTACAACACAAATTGATTTCATTGATTATTGTACTTATCATTGCAAAGTCAGCCATCGTATAAAGTTATATTTTCTTGTTTATGTAGTAATCAATATTTATTTAGAAATCAAATCTTTAATCAAAAAGGAAATTAAAAGCTAAAAATTTTAAAAAGAAAAGTATTGATTTATTCGATTTGAGACAAACTTGAATAAATACAAACTTTGAAACTAACTTTTCAGAGCATTCCAACGACTACCTGAAAAAGTATTGATTGGTTTCTTAAAGTGAATGTCAATTGATTCTCTACTCGCACGACTAACTGAGATTACTCGGAAGGCTTTGATATATTAAATCTAATCCCACGGATACTTTTTAAACCTATAACTTTTTGAAAATGCAATTAAATGAAATAGACATTCGCGCGCTTACAACTACAAAAATATTAATATCTATCTTAGTTTCGCGGTTTCGTGGATTAGATTTAACATATGAAGGTAAAGAAGTTTTTCTAGTAATCTCAGTCAGTCGTGGGAGTAAAGAAAACATAGATTACACTTCAAGTTTTCTTAGATTTTCGTTTACAAATATTAGTAGTCAGGTAATCAACTTTTATTTCATTGAATTTCAGCATAAAGTCATTTTTTACTAATGCTCAGCAAAACCCTTAAGGAATTTCAAAGTCTTTAACTGTACAGTAATATGAAAAGTAACAATATGTTTCATATACAGTCCATTACGCTTATAGTGAATGGGTCAGCGCGGCCGAAACCATTCACTATAACGGGGATTCACTGTAAACGTTCTCAATTTCTATTGTATTTCGTAATATGTTCTGAAACAATCGTTCACTATAACGGGGTTAGACTGTAATCAAATTATTTATATTTGCGTGTCTTTGAGATTAAGTGTCGATAGAGATATACTAACAAAAAGTAGACTTTTTGACTATAATACTAAGCTATTTGACTATTGTTGTAAATACAATAAATCTATAATTTCAAGCTTTAACTTTAATTGAATTTTTTTCCAATCAAACATTAATTCCTTTATTTTAAAGATAAATTGTTTAAAATATTTTTTAATATTCTAAACTTATATGTTTTAATTTCCTTTCTAAATGGCTCTGAATATGAATTAAATTGAATAAATATTGAAATGTAAAAATAGCTCAAATGTATTTGGAAACATGTTTTGCATGACATCCAACATAAACATAATTTATTAAAAGTGAAAATTGATTTTTTAACTTTCCTAATATTATTTTTTATTAAAAGAAATTCTCTCGTAATAGACATTAAACTCGTAATGTAATGCTTATATAAATAGATATTTGAATTATTTATTTATTGCCTCATGTCTTAAGGTTTATTAGAATTGTGAGTTCAATAATGACTTTGTGAGCTTCACTTTTTCTACTACTATTGAAACTGCTAACGGAGGTCTTCAAATATATACTTTAGTGCAACGCATGTTTTTTCTTCGTTCGCGACTGTTCTCACAAATAACTGATAAGGAAGTCACTGCTTTCAGCATTGATTAATATAGCTTTCAAAGCTTTCAATAATTACGAATAAGTCTTGATTTAATCAATAATTTTAAATAAAGAAAAAGTTTGTTGTTATTAATTTTGTTTATGAAAGCATGCATTTTCAACCATCAATTTGACTTTTTCATGTATAATCAGCTGATTGAACTGATTATAATTTTAAAGTGTTTTGAAAAGATTTTATTTTGACAATGAGTCTTATAATACAGTACAGCCTACGACAAAAATGTGCTTTGCACCAAAGTATATATTTTAACACAGACCTCCGTTAGCAGTTTCAATAGTAGTACTGTTTCTGAATTAGATAAAAGCTGAAAGATATACACATTTTTGCAGAAGTCAACTGTACTTAGAAATAACTGACAATACATTTTGTCAATCATTGGCTTTGAAAGTTTCTTAAATTACTAATAAATATTGATGGCATAAATGTGAATCATTTGTTTGTTATGAAAAAGTTAATGAAAGCATGCGATTCAAACTCTCAATTTGACTTTTTTTTATATCTTAGTAGTTTGATTGAGCTCATTGTTATTTAAGGTCTTTTCAAACTTTTTGCTTTGTGAATGAGTGTAATTTTACAGTACAGCATCTCTTATAGTATAGTATTTGTATTGCACAAAGTATATATGTTAAAAATCTCGCTTTTATCTAATTCAGGAACAGTACAGTCATCGTCGTCGTAAATCTCCTTTGATCCCTGATGTGTGCAGATTATAAATCAGGTGAAGCATAAAAATTGAATAGTTTCATATAATGATTGATGTTTAAATTTTAATACTTTTCAATAAGTAATTAAATGAATGAGCAAACCCTTAAAAGTTTGCTCTCCACGCATCAGTCAGGGATTGATAAAAGGAGATTTACTTGACGATGACTGTACATTACAAATACGATATGATTGTTGTCTAAAATGATAAGAAATAAAAAATTTGTCCAACAGAAGTCCATATAGTGACTTGAATTAGAAATGATGATCATTGAATAGTACAGTATAACCCATAAAACTATTTAATGTGTTTTCATCTTGAGTATTAAATGAACCAATTTTTTATCACTCTCTTACATAACTTGACAAATTTTGAAATATTAATATTATTTACTCTATAGTTGTACTTTTGGGTAATATTATTGGAATTGACTTGATATCTGACTATATTTCTACTTTGAAACAAGTTTATTGAGTCAGTTTCATCTTATTCTTTAACAACAGATCAATTAGAAATTTGATATTTATTTAATTTAATTTCTAAAACCGTAATGTATAGAAGAAACTAAATTTGAATTTTTGATGGATGACAACCAAGTCTTTTATGGTTGAATGTATTGATAAAATATTTATCAATACAATGTCTTTGAGTAAGGAGAGATCACTGAATTATTTTTGGGCAAAGAATAACGTTGTGTTGTATCACATTTCAAATCTAGAATTCTATTGATAATTGAGTATTCGGTTCATATACAATATAGTAATAGACGTGAATTTGAGAGTTTATTTGTTGTGAATACAAGTAAAACATCGATCAATTAGGGTATTATACCTATAGACCATACTTTAAGAATACATGAATCGTATTTTCCTTCAATAATCTGTGAGATATTGCGTGATGACTAACCCAAGTCTCGCTTAAAAATATTGAGAATAAGCTGACTCTCTCTTGTCAGTTGTAAGTTGGAATTGCCTTCTCTTGCACTCTGATAGCTTTTCCCAACACATGAGACCGATTAAATTGTCTCATCAATTATAGAATGTTCACTCACATAAAGTGAGTTGATTAAAGAGGATGACAACAAACTTGCATAATCAGTCCCTTTTCTAACGAGATTACATGACATGATTACACAAAATCGATGTAAACAGACGTAATAATAATTTTGTCAAAACAATCTGTTCACTAATTGAATAAATTGTTTCTTGCCTTACACTGAGTTTGGAAACATTGAAAGTACCCACAACTCAATAAAAGATCAAATAAAATCAAATTAAATCAAGTAAAACCCTTCAACTCATATGCTATTCATTTTCTGTTGTTTCTGTTTTGTTTAATTTAGGTTTAATTATTTCAAAAAACACAAAGAAATCTTGTCCATTACTCTAAATTAATGGTGGGCTTAGCAGCCAATTATTAGTATCTGGAAAATAACTCTCAATCTTTACATTTTTTACTCAATAAATAAGATCTAAAACTTATTGGAAGTCACCTTTGATTTGATGATCGCAAAGTTCTCTCAAACAAGAATGTTTCAAAATTGTTTTCGACATTTATATAAGTTAGCGAAGAAAGCATTCAATATTTACCAACTTTTTTATTTATGAATTTTGACCTTATTTTGATAATCCAAAAGTATTATCTGAAATTTGAATACTTTATATGAATACTGCTGAGGGATATTAGTTATTAGAAATTTAATTATTTAATTTAATTAGATATTTAATTAGAAATATTGTAAAATGAAGACTCGAGGTATAGAAATATTTGATGTGCAGTATTTTTAAGAGAGTTTATACTCAAGATAAGTCTTAGACAAAAGTGGCCTCAATGGTTCTAATCCCTCTGAAGAATTAAATAAATCGGATTTAACTCTCGATTTTGAGCCAAGAAAGTAGCAAGGTTGGAAAGAGCAATCTTACTTGTAACTCTGGAAACATTAAACATTTTACAAATCTTTTTTAGTAACGTAAACAGCATTTGACTCACAACCACTTAAAACTAATCATCTCTAAATCCATCAAACATTCTCTTTTACATTCGTATCAATACTTTTTCAGGTAGTCGTAGAAATGCACGAGAAATTTATAGTTTTAAAGTTTGTATTCATTAAAGTTTATGAGTCATACGAAGACTCACTTTAAAATGATCAGTAAATTTAAAAGTATTCATACGAATGTAAAAATTTATTACTGCGCCTCTCTGTCTAAAGTTTTGATATGTACTGATATATTAGAAATTCTTATTCGTTGGTATCTCTTTTTCATAGAAACATACCCTGAATACACTTTAAATATAATTCAAACTTATCATTTGCCACAAAATCCAAAGATCGCTATTTTCGAGATATACGGTTTCAAGTTGTTGCCAGTCATTTGTGAGAAGATTTAGGACAAAATATGTGAAATTTAGGAAAATTTGAGCAAAATTTAAGAAAATCTTGATCAATAAATTTGAAAAATTGGTTGAGTTATGAACCTGAACCCACCCCCTAGAAAATGTACCTTTTCAAGTCTGCTCGAAAATTGTACTTAGAAATGAGCTTATACTACTATTGAAACTGCTAACGGAGTTCTGTGTTAAAATATATACTTTAGTGCTTTGCACATTTTTGTCTTCGGCT
>JAQFZT010002196.1:0-12335 GCA_034696325.1 Camisiidae sp. | reverse complement strand
CCGTATGACTAGACCGTATGACTAGACCGTAACTGCTTTAAAGTAACGTTTTCTCACAAAAATTCATTCAAAACATATTTCATTAAAAATTGACAACTCATTAAAAATACTCATTACTGTACAAACCTTTATAATTTGATATTTAATTAATATTTGATAATACTATTGATAAGTAAATGGTTAATAACTTATAAAACCTGCAATTAATTAATAATTAATATTTATGTGCTTTAGTAGAGGTTTGAAATATTTGCCGCTTTTTCGAGATTTATTTTTAATAGTTGTTAATAACGTTATGCTGTTTGGGGGGTCTAGCCATCAACAAGTACTAATGCAGATATAATATAATGTTAGAGAAGGGGTCCGCAAAAATGCCACTTTAGTAGTCGCTATTAATAACTAATACGCAATAAACATAAAACATAACATTACAAATTATTAATTAGAAATTAAATAACTCATTAAATGTATGAATGCGGACAATAATTAACTTAAATCACGATTCAAATGTCAATCAGACTTTTTGTGTCAATTTTAAAGCTTTTAATAAACATTAGATGATGTATATTTAAATAGGTTTAACTGTATTTTTGGTGAAACTTTATTGTTTGTGACGTATTAATAGTTTCGTCATTCAGTGATGGCTTTTAAGAGTGTGAATAACAAAAAATGCTTATTTCTATTATTCAATAATAAAAACAACATTTTTATATATTATTTTTAAAGGTAATTATAAATAAATAATACCTATTTATAAAATTGAAATTTGATTTTAATTTTTGAAATGTTGAAAATTCTTAAATAAGAAATATATGAATCGTGTGAATAGTGAAATATTTACAGAAATACAAGTGTAAGCAAAATATGATTTGCTTATGAGATATCAATATATAATCCATTTCAAGGTTGAATCACACGAACAGTTATTTCATTATTTATACCATTTTTTAATTTTTTTTATCAATTCATAGTCTATTTATACTTTTTTTTTGAATATATTTATAAATATTTAAGAATTATTATGACTATTATTTTCATATTGAAATGTGAAAGCTTTAATACCTATAGTACTAATCAATGATCGATTGACTAAAAATAAATTTCATAACAAACTTCATGTAAAACTCAATCATCTGTTTATAAAGTGTTGAATTCATTGAATTGTTTGAGTTTTAGTGATAGTCAAGAATTGGAAACTTGTCTAAAAGTAAACAGACATTTAGTAAAGGAATGTTTTATTAACTCATATTTCGATAACAAATAATAATTATAACGTTATTTGATTTAGTATTCAATTGATATTATAATTATTGGTACAATATTTTCGACTCAGATTTCAGTATCAATTAATTGATTAGAAGTAAAGCTAAACATAAAAATCTCAAACAAATTGAAATATAGGTTGAACTCAGTTTTCACTTTTAGTACATATCGACTTAAGCCATATCTGAGGAAATTATAAGTTAACCCAATTTAATGTCGTTTAGCACTAAGTCTTATACAACTTTTGTAGACCTAATACGCTATTGAAAAGTTGAATGATTTTTTTATGGATTCTTCGATCAAATCTTCAATGTTCTCAATAATTGATTCGCTTTTTGATTACATTTTTTTACTTCAAATAAATTATTTAGTAGTACTTGAATTGCATAAACTTTTCATCGTGTATTACAAAAAACCTTTTTTAAAACTTATTTGTAATTGAATTTAACTTTTTTGCAATAATAATTCAACAAAATTATTCATTCAAATCAATAGTCTTTTAATTGAAATATAATACAAATGAAAAGCTTGAAAACAAAAGCTAACACTTCATAAGGTATTTCTGTATAAAATTAGGAAATTTTGAAATGACACGAATGCAACTTGAGCTTTAATTATGTTCTAAGTTTGTAACTCGAGCTCATAGTTTCTCAATGCAAAAGATGATATCTTATGCGGTTCTTAATGAGTAACTAAAGTTTAGTTTATTTCTGTTAATTTAAAGTTGAATTTTCTCTCGACTAAAAGATTTGGTTATGAAATTGCAATAATGAATTAATTTGAAACTTTGTTAGATTACAGAAACCTCTTATTGAATTACAATTTAATACGTGAGCACATGATACACAACTTAATCTATAAAACAAATTTCGTTATTTTAATAATCAAATTATGATAAGATATTTGATGATGAGTTCATCCGATGCTTTATTGATTATAATAAAAAATTTTGCGCTATATTTGATAAATGATATTATGTTTTGTTATTGAAATGCCTTTTCTCATATTTCATATTGAGTTATGTTATCTTCCATTAGTCAAAATTCGTTTGTTTTAATCCGATTCCTTAATTGCTTTTGTTTATTACTTATCTATCTTTTTGTGAGTATTGTTTTCGAATTTTATCGTTATTTCTTCAATAACTTATCTCAAGAAATGCATACTCTTGTGATAAATATAAAGTATTCGCACTTGAAAATAAAAACAATTATAACTTAAGATACTATCAAAAACATGTCAGTATTTAAGAAAACTAAAAAAAATTGAATACTAAGTAAACTATAAATGTTTGGAGAAATTGATTTTTATTGTTAAAATGTATAAAACAACCATTAGTTACGATGTATAAGCTTCGAGATTAATCAATATGACATACATTGTAAATAAATGTCAATGTTTAGAGGCAACGATCATCTAATGTAAACAATTGCTGATTCAAATTTTTAGCCAATCCGTTAATGCAAACTCTCTATACATTTTGATTAGATTTGTTGAATATATCGAGTTTTAATTGTATTATTTAATAAATGCGAGACTAATTAACTGTTTAATTGCTTAGACTTTGAATTCTTATCGAATGCACTTTTGCATCTCTTGATTTGCTAATGAACTCAACCTTCACAGTAACTCAAGAGTAATAAATGTTATCAATTTAGTCACATTGAGAAATATATTTTGTTGTATTGACTCATTTCCTTTATTGAATTAAGAATCTTGTATTGACTTATTATTTACAATAAAGATTCGTTTGTTAACTTTGATCACCAAAACCTTAACCAAAGTATCGAAATGTGAAAAATATAAACCGTTTCTCAATAAATATTTAAGTGCGAGTTTGAACTTGATCTGAAACATCCAATAATGTGAGGTAATTGTTATTGAGCATTGTAATTGTAATTGTAATTGTCAAGTTTTGTATTGAGCTTGTCAAATTTTCTCAAATATTTCACTAAGTCTCCAATCATTTCATTTTATGGCGAACATCATTTCTAAATCTATTCAATACAAATAATCTTAAGACGTACTTCAAATTGTCGTAAATTAGTTCATCAATTATATGATTTGCATTGTTTTTCTCATCTTTAATGCATATTTTTCGAGTTGGTATTTATTTATTCCACATTTTTAACAAGTGCTCTATTAATCAAAAATAGTACGTTTTATATAAATTGATTATACCTTAATTTTATGATAAGAAGAAATTCATTTTTTTATCGATTTAAAAAAGTCTGCATGTGTTGAATGTAACTTAAAAAGTGCACAAGTTTTGTCTTCAAACAAGAAAACGGCTCATCAATAATATTTATTTTCAATCTATTAATATAACTGACTAGTGAGTAATGGCAACGAGTCATAAATTTTTTCACTTGAGATTTTCATTAACTCAACTTTTATTATACAATAATTACAATTATACAACAATTATTGTTGATAAAAGTTTATGAATGATTGAGAGTTTATTAATAAATAGAACTCATATCTTAAACTCTAAGTAAGCTTTTGTCAAATTGAAACTTTTGAATAGTTGTTATTGTTTTGTTTGAAACAGTCCTTAAAAGTTGAGCCATAGATTCAAATTTTTCATGACTACTATATGTTCTTTGCTATTCATTAGACTTAAGCCTTTAGATTATGTGAACATATTATTAATATAATTCAAATTTTTCTCATGAGTTTTAAGATTTTTAATTCTTTTCACTCAATTTCTTACCCAATCAAGTATTTTATTCAAATGCATTCATCTTTTATCAAATGTTATTTGCATTCAAATTGATTAATATTAAAGCATTTTGTATTTCATGAAAAATATGATTTTTGGTTAAATTAAAGTCTTTTTAAATGAGGAAAAGTTTATTAAGACCTCAATAGCTTGATATTATAATTTTGAAATAGTTTATTGAAATTTATAGCAGTCGTTATATTATTCAAAAGATTTCATGACTAAGTTTTGAGTTTTAAATCTCATTTAAAAATGCAATTAAAAGTATTTTAAATTATTAATAGAATTATAAATTAAATGTGATTTCAAATTGAAAGACTTGTCAAATAAATAACTGAATGAGTTTACATGATTTTCTAAAATGAATGTTTTATGCATTTGTCTCTATTATAATTTATGAATGATTTTATTAGGCATTTATGCTAAAAATGGCGACAATGATGAGTGGAATAGGTTTTCAAGAGTTGATGGCAGCCATTGGTTCACAACAGAGTCCTAGTACTGTAACAACAACTGCTCCCAGAAAAATATCTAGAAGTGAAACAATACATAGCGGACACTTCATGGTCTCTGAAATCGAAGAAAATGAGCAATTGGTTGAAGAGCAGCCCAATGAACCATCGCATGAATCTGATTATGAGAGACCAGTTGAGCCGACCGATCAAATCATGTCTTATGATTTGGAGTCAGAATGTCAGGCAACCACTCAAACATATGTTTACGGACCAAAGTTTTCCAATACTGTTTCGATTGATGGATCACTGACTAAATTGTTTGAATGTATGAGTCTGGCCTACAGCGGAAAGATAACATCTCCGCGTTGGAAGACTTTCAAAGGCCTTAAATTGAAGTTAAAGGACAAGATTCGGTTGAATAACATAATATGGCGAGCCTGGCATATACAATGTTAGCACTATATATATAATTGTTAGGTTTCATTCATATTTATTCCATCATATATTATAGACATAGCCGGTCGTAACCCAATCGTATGCCAATTTTCATCGCCCATTGATAGCGATACGCACAAAAAGCCTGAAACAGTTCTTCTTGAGGGCAAATACTGGAAAAGGCGATTAACAAATGTTACCGCTGAATATCAAAAGTGGAGAATGTATTATAGAAAGCTAGGAAGACCTCAAACTCCAACTCGACCGGTAAGACACAATACATCTATTTTGATTTTTTCATCAAGTTTATTGTTTATGTAATTTCTAATGTAGAGCTATTTTGATTGGGAAAATCGCTGGCCTACTTGGGGCTCAAGTCTCAATTCAGAATATGCTTGTGACGATTATTCAATGGATTTTTCTGACTCTTTATTCAGTACTTTACTTCAGCCTAATTTGATAGACTTTCCTAATCCTCGAGAAATAGGTATCAAATAATTTATTTTCAAGATAATTATTTTTGATAAAACTCTAAATTGAATTTGTTTTGTGTTAAAGCTCGATCAGGAATGGGTGCAGAGTTCATGCAACCGGGTTTAGTTCAACTCCAGCCAACTCTCGATGACTTCATGGATACTTTTGAACCATTACAAGGTTTTTACATTCAATTTCATTTGATTCGAATTTCCACTCAATCGATTTCAACTAAATTTATGTTCGGTTTCAGAATTTTTCTTCAGCTCAAGGAATATGTCGTCATTGCCAACATTGCCAGAAGAAACTACTGTTGACAATACAAACACCAATACTGTTGATCAACAAAACTCAAAGATATGCCAATCGGTAATTAAAAATGATTAAAATATATTAAATTTGTTCAATACTTATGATGAACACAATTTGATTGATTATAGATTCCTGAAGTTTCAGCTCAAGTCGATTTATTGAGTTCACTGCTCTGCCAAACGACCCCAACAACAACTCCCAACTCAATCCCTCCTCTGAAAAAATTTTCTGTTAATGTTGAAAATAATATGAAACAAAACTTAACAGAATCTTTAGCCCAAAATGAGCCCCAATTGAATTCCGAATTAGACCTTCAATTCAAAAGTGAATCAATACAATCCATACAATCATTGCCTACAATAACTTCTTTACCTGTCAGGTCAGACAAACCATTGCAAGGGTCAGTATATACTCAATTCAGGTCCTCTTCAATGGGACCCCAAAGAGATGTGCCTTTGCATCGAAGCCAATCACCTGTTCATTCAGCCACTCATCCGAAGAGTCGCGCATCGGTTGCATACGATTTTGCTCAACCAGACAATAATACTTCATTTTCATCATTCAATATGTGTGACGCTTCTCAAGCTTGTAATGTAAAAAGCAGTCCATTTAAACAGAAATATGTGAACTTAGGCTCTCCTGAATCAAACTTAGAGAAGTTTGTTGTTCCTAAATCTGTACCAATTAAACAAAGATCGCGCGTAAGAAGTATTTCATCGCCTCATATTAATAAAGATAATAATCCACCGCAAGCGTTCACTATAACGCCACCGCAAGCGGCCATTTCCTTGACTGACATACACTCGACTCGACCCAATCATAATGTCGAGCGTTCGATATCATTGCCAGTATATACTCAAGAGAGGCGAAGAAGTGTTACCACAATGATTAAAAATACAACCAGTAATTCAAATATATCTTCTGATTTACTATATACTTCTCAACAACAACAACAACAACAACAACAACAACAACAACAGCAGCAACAACAACAACAACCAAATACAAAATTGCCAACTATTGGACAAACAAATGTGGAGTCCATTTCGATGCCATCCGTCTCATATCCATCACATCAATTAGTTTTATCGAATGCTTATAATATATCTCAGGGATCTTCATCTGGAAGTACACTCATTGCTCGTTTGCTTACTTCTAATTCATTGAATAATAATATTTCAAACCTAACGCAACAAATTTACTCAACTAATCAAAGCGCAGCTCCGAATGTGAATTTGCAGAATACGAACAGTTCTAATAACAGGTCGACAACAATTGATGCCAGTTGTATAGGCATTAGAAGTCCCGTCACGACTGTCGCCAACGAAAATCCTCAGTTCTTATTTTCGACTGAATTCAAAAACGCAAACCTTTCATCGATTACGGGACAAATGCATCAGAATATTAAACCAAATTTTGTATTGCAATCAAATCTTGATATGTGCGGTTCTCCTTCATCTCAAGTCTCGCAAATGCCTTCACCAATAAAATCTCGTTCATCGCCAGTTAGGACATCATCATCAACAGATGTTTTTACAGCTATACCATCGATACCTTCGCCTTCTTCACTATCATCGCAACTAAAAGTAATGAAAACCAAAACAGCTAAAGATCGCATTCAATATAAAGAGCACAGAAGAGTTTGCCACATAAATGCTGAACAGAAGCGTCGCTGCAATATTAAGAATGGTTTCGATACTCTCAGAAGTTTGTTGCCTTCTGTCAGCCAGAATACAAACACCAAAATAAGTAAAGCAGCGATGCTTCAAAAGGCAGCAGAATATATACGTGCGCTTAAACACGATCGCCATCAACAACAAGACGAATATGATTTATTGAAACAACAGGTCGAAAGTCTCAATCAAACTATTGGGTACTTTCCCTTAATATTTCTTTCAAATTCGTGTCAAATAATTCAGTAATTATTTAATTATTATCATAATTATTTTGATAGAGTGTTTCAGAATCAATTGCCAGCAACAGGTGCTCCGATATCTTGCCAACGTTCGAGTCAGACCCGAGAGCTTTATGAAAGTTATGTTAAGACAAGAACTCTGCAAAATTGGAAATTCTGGATTGTATGCACTTTTTTTTATTAAATTCAATTTTCTAAATAAGTAGACATAAATTTTTTCTCCAAATTTTGTCCAAACAGTTCTCCATTATTATGGAGTCATTATTGGAATCATACAATAGTACTGTCGCCACTTCTAATGTGGATGAGATGTGCAAAACATTATTGCGTTGGTTAGACCAAAATTGCTGTCTTATAACTTTAAGAAGAGGTAAGAGTAGGATTAGCTGACGCCTATCCTCTATTCAATAATCTAATTATCACTATATCTTTACATTTTAAATATTTTCATATCAAGACTTATATAATGTATTAAAAGTCAATGTCAAGCATTAAGTTCAAGGTTTTCTTTATTCTTCTTTCGGTATTATTTATTACTTTCATGTTTTTAAAATGCATATCAATAGTCATAAAACACACACGCATTTTATAATGAATTCAATTTGAATAGTTTATTATCAATTTTTAACAGATGTCTTGAATTCGTTGCGCTTTCTCAGCACATCTACTAATATATTAACGAATCCGTCGTCATTACCAGAAGAAGCTGTTATGGCAGTCACGAAAAAAGAAAGACAATCGTCTTCATGATTGGGTTGAAATCAAGTCAGATATTGTACTGTAAATGTTAACTTCAATACAAGTTAAGAGCTTTTTTAGAATTAATAATTAATGCACACGATTATTGAGTTAATTATCTATGAATAATAAGCAATCATAAGATCAGTACAAATTAATTGTTTTTGTTTAGTTATATATATATATATATATGCCATAAATTAATGAGACTTTCAAACCTTTGTCTATTTAATCTCATTATAGCATAAATTTGCAAATTTTATGTAAGTTATCATTGAATCACAAAATATATAAAACATTATTATATTAATTAATAAAAGATATTGTTATTTGCTATAAATATTTATCTATTATTTCGTTGGAATTCGTTTTTGAGATATTAATGAGAGATTATATTCTTGTTTTTTTTCAACTCTTTTGTCATTCCAATGAATCTGTGATTTGAAGATTCGTTAAGCAAAGAAAAGTGAATCGATGAAGTTTTAAAATGCAAGGTTAGCGTGAGTTTATATCTCAATTATGATGAGCATAAATAGATTGCACAACAAAATAACTCAATAGCCTTTGGGCGGACCATTGGTGATAAAACCTGTTTACCTTTTGTGTACATTTATAGAAGTAATCATTGGAGTTGTTCCGAAGCGTCACAACTACAACCCACACAACTCGTTATTATGATTTTGTCCCAATTTTGGAGAGTTCTTCAAAGTAACATTCGTTTTCAATAGTTGTTTTGCTACTTTCGTTGAGCATCCTTTTATTGCTTCACTTCATATCAAAAGTCAATTTATATCTTTAAAAAACTTGAGTTAAGTTTATTTTGGTTGCATTTTTTGCAATTGTTGTTTCATGTTATCGTACTTTAGAAATGAACGATAGCGCTGGTTATTACTCCAGAGGTAATATTAGTATTTATTTAAAACTATAATTTTCATAAGAATTTAATCCAAAACTTTTAAACAAACTATACATTGATTATAGGCAGTAGTCCTCTGAATAGCAGTGTTCTCACTGGAGACACGGATGACTTTATTGTTGGTGACAGAGTTTGGGTTCACGGGACAAAACCCGGATATATTCAGTATATCGGAGATACTAAATTTGCGAGCGGAGAATGGGCTGGAATTGTTCTCGACGAGCCTAATGGCAAAAATGATGGATCTGTTAATGGAACTCAATATTTTCAATGTGAACCAAAACGTGGAATATTCGCTCGTTTGTATAGACTCACGAGATATCCATTGGGAGAAGACGGCAATAGAAGTGTTTATTTCAATGATGGAATAGTTAAAAGAACGAGATCTACAACTCCTGATGGAAAAGTAAGGACAACAACGACTCGCGTAACCAAAACTCCGGTGATTCCATCATATGCTTTGCCATGTCGTCCATCAAAAGTTGTGACAACTGTGACAACGACTACAACTACTCTCGACGGTAACAATAATCGATTAAGAATGGGAGACAGAGTGGTTGTAGACACAAGCCGTGGAATGCAAACCGGACGCGTTCGCTATTTCGGTACTACAACTTTCGCAAGAGGAGAATGGGTTGGTATTGAACTTGACGAGCCGTACGGTAAAAATGATGGCTCTGTTTCTGGAAAGAGGTAACAATTCTTTTATAAGTTTAAAAAATTTTCCAATATTGAGATCATTAATAATTTTAATGATTCATTAAATTGCATGTGATTTTATCTAATGATAAATCAATAATTTATATAATGATAAATATAATCTAATTGGATCGGAACAAACAATAAACTTCCTATTTTTCATAAAATTATTAGTTATATAAAAGGCTTCGATTGTTATAAAAATGTAAATTATTATTAAAATATATATACAGTTATCATAAGCTAAAGTATGAGATATTAAGTGAAACTGTGCAAAATTGTGTAACACAGATCAAATTTTGGTGTTTTTAATCAACATTTTCAGATATACGAATAGATTATTTTATTGATTTTTGGTCATTATTTCAATTTTATTCGCCATAAACTATTTCTTTCAAGAGTATTTCTCAATAACAATTTTCAATTTCAGGTTTCACTTCTTTTTAAAGCGTGAAATATTTGAGTTAGTTTTTTATGTTATCAAGAATATCAAGCCTTGAAAGCTTGACAAAGTAATGAGAAATCCTTTCTTTTCTCCAGAAGAATAACTAATTATAGGATTGAAAAGAACATCTTACAATGTATTTTACATTTGATTTCTCTATAATTTGAAAAATCAATAAATGATTGCCTCAAATGATTGAATGAAATGATTCTAATTGACACACTTTTACTTTTGGATTGACTCTTCATTCATAATTAGAATCATTGAATTATTAGTATTCATTAGTTGATTATAGTCGTAGGTGTGAAAATGTAATTATTAATCAATGTTTTCCATACCTTATATGTTAGTCAGATGTTTCCATTTTTAGAATTATTTTTATTTACGGTTACATTAAATTTAAAACATTATTTTCAGGTATTTTACATGTCCGATGAAATATGGATTATTTGCACCCATTTATAAAGTAGTTAAAGGAGAATTGGGTTATAAAGCAGGAAAAGGAGTACCGACGCATACTATAACTCATACCCGAGTTGTGAATCCTTCTGCCTGGAGATCAACATAGGTTTAAATACATACATATTTTTGGAAAATTTTAAATTTCAAACTTCTTTGTTTTGTTGAATTTTAGATCAAAATATAAGCAAACGATTCAAAGTGACAAATATTGGCAGCTAATAATCATTCACACGATGTATTTGAGAATTTACATTTGGTATAGTTTTGAAATCAAACCACTCGAATAGCAATATATCGATAATTTTAATCTTTTATAATTTGGAAATAAGTTAATACATTTAATGGGTCTTTAATATTACTCATTCTCTGCATTCTTTTATATAAAATGCTTAACTTTTATAATAATAGTGCTGTAGGACTTATACTCAAGTATTGTCGCACATAATTTTGTAAGCTTTCATTTATAATTTTTTGTTGGATTTTTTGATATTTCTTTGAAAATATTAAATTATATTTTGTTGAAAATAATCCTAAATTTTTACGATTTGACTCAACTCGATGTTATCTGCTTTAAATTATGATTTCAAAATTGAAGAAACAGTATGTTTGAATCTCAATAAGTTTATTTGACAATTGAACTGACAATTTGACTATTGATCATTGAATTTAACAGAAATTGATTGTTTGGAACTTTAGTTAAAATGGATGAATCGGATTACGGAACAATTTTACTTTACGTGGACAGATTTGGCCAACAACTTAATATATAGCTGTAGTTTTGGATGAGTTTTCCTAATATGAAACAATTTTTTTATTCAAATAATTAGTTCCAGAGATATAGACAATTGAAGACATCGAAGTTCTATATTAATTTTCTTAATAAGTATTGTTATCGCAAAAGGATTTCTTAATTTTTTAGTACAAGTATAATTGTATACAAAGGGAAGGCTTGGCGCCGACTTACCCCAGCCGTAGGTATAGTGGTATATCATATTTAAGTTTATTTAAAGTTAGGTATAAATGATTAATATATACCGCGCGCTTAATACTAATTGATATTGTTTCTGATATAAAGTGAATTACTATAGAATTTGGATGTCTCCATATGTCTCCATTTTCCATATCACTGGAACCATTTGTTTCCGCAAATAAAATTCTTTCAGTAGTCCAAAACTACATCTATGTATTGAATTTGAGCCAAATCTGCGTTGTCCGGGTAAAGTCAATTTATACCCGGATTTCGTTGAAACTCAATAGATAAACGAGTATTTCGAATAAGAAGTTTATTTTAAGAAATGGGTTATAAAGATAAAACCAAATAAAAACTTCAAAATCCTATAGTAATTTGCTTTATAACGGACCACAAAAACTCCTTATGGAAATGACACTCACATTTATAAGTTAAAGAAAGGTTTAAATGATAAATAAATACCACGCGCTTAATAAGCGCTTACTGCTTCTGATATAAAGCTAATTACTATAGGATTTTGATATCTTCATTT
>JAQFZT010002195.1:0-12337 GCA_034696325.1 Camisiidae sp. | reverse complement strand
GTCCACGTAAAACTGTGACCGTACCGCTGTAAAAAACAGACAATGTTGATAGCGGTATATCAAATAAAAGATATAAGGGTGCATAATTATAGTGAAATTTCGTTGTAAACTTTAAAGATTTATTTCACTTAATACTTAAAATTTTTTATAATAAATATCAATATCAATAATATTGATAGTAATGATAACAAAGATTAGATTAATCACAAAAAATACGTAAAAATAAGTTTCAATTGTGAAGCAATTTTTGCCATGATTTGGGAGAAAAGCAGACAAAATCAAGGGGTTAGGTGTAGGGGGTGTAGCCCCTGCCATGAATTTGAAAATCTGAAAAAGTTTACCTTGTCCCCTCTTTGATTTTTTACAAGTTTTGCAGAAAATCATCAGATCCAAAGTTTAAGATTTATACTTTAATATATTGAAAAACTTTAAAATTTGTTGTCATAACTGTGAAATTAGTGATTATTTTTATGAATTAATAGATTTTTAAATTTTCAAACATTCCTTCTATTACAGTAGGCAAAAGTATCATTTATAATATATATTTAGACAAATCTGTTACACTACATACCTTATTTGGAATCAATTTTTTACTTTCAATGTAAGTGATAATTTTTGAATATGAATATGTAAATCTTTTCTTTTTAAAATTCAGAGTTTATTTTCATTTAAAGTATGTACAAAAAATTTTTCCTCGTATATGATTTTGTTTCACTAAAATCTTCTATAAGGCTTACGCTATAAGATAATTAACGCTGAACTATAAAATATTTTAGAAAGTTAAAAAAATAATATAATTTAATTGCGAATGTTCAAGATTATTTGAGAGCTATCTAACACTTTAAAACCTACACTCGAATACACTTTCATGGAGTTATCATGAAGAATGAATAGGTGTTCAGCTGAGATTAAAAGTATATTGAACTTAGTTCTCACATGTGTGGCATTAGATTTGAGGAATTTCAACAAATTTTGTGTGAATTTCATTATTATTGAAAGATAATTTTCACAAAATCTTCAATTAATGATTTTGTGTGAATTTAGTTATTATTCAAAACTAATAATAATACAGATAAACTTCAATTAATTTCATATTTCGTGTGAATTTCAAAATAGGGAAAAACATTATATCATGTAATAATTATTTTAATTCTTAGAATAAATGTTTTCCAATAGGAAAACGGAAAAATAATGCGAATCTTCCTTAAAATTTTTTTATCCATGTCATACAATGAATGTTTTGGTAAGTCATTTTTAGTTATTTTTAATCTATCTTTTGTTTCATTAGAATCTACAATTGATTTCTTGAGCTATTCTTCTGTTTTTACGAGTCCTTATTAACTTTAATCTCTTCTTTATCATTGAGAAATTGCTTCAATAAATCATTTTTTAACTCTAAAGTTTTGGTTAAATTTGCAATTTGTATCTCAAGAGCATTGTGTAAACTTTTTATTTTATAATTGAATTTATCTTTTATTTTAATGAGAATTGTGTTCATATTATTCATTGAAAAAAGTATTAAATTTAATATAATTTGATAAAGTTAAACTTAGAAGTATTTGCATTGAAATTAAAGAAAAATTTAATGAATTAATATTGAATAAGAAAACTGATATCAAGGAAACTGTGAGTAAACCAGAGTTCAGTGGATCTCATTATGCTTTTAAAGTTAAACAACGATTCAATGAATTTATATTCGATGACATCGAAGAAAGTATTGGTTTAGTAAAGTTGGAAAAGTTTTTGGCAGACAATTATCTAATAGTTTCGCCAAATGAAGATTATATGACCGGTTATAGACCTGTAAAGAGACAAATTTTAGCATTCATTATAACAATAATAAACACATTGATTGCATTGAGATTTGCGATTTCCACTGTTTATAATAATAAATGGATTCTGTCTCTCATGAGTGATGCCAACTATTTATCGGGAAATCAAAGAATGATTTCATCCCTATTTAGTTTGTGTACAATATTTTTGATAATTCCATTGGAAGATCTGATTCGATACATGGATATGAAATCCACTTTTAATGTAATTCCATTGCTTTATAATACAGTATCAAGAATAAGTGGAATAATAATGAACTCAAAGCTATTTATCGAAAGAAATTTTTGGTTCACTTAAAATTTATTACTTAATACTGTTTGAATCGAATATATTATCTAATATTTTTGAATACGTTTTTAATGATCTTCATCGTAACCATAATAGCGTATTTGGATCCAGAAATGAATTTCTCGTTAATCAGTGTTGTTATTTGGAGTATTTTTACTTTCATTTGGGTGAAGGACTGCTTCGCTATAGCTTTAGGACAATTCGTTTATTGGTACTTAAATATCAATTCAAACAAATCAATGAACAAATTGAAGAACGTCTAAAAAATGGAAATATTTCTTCATTAATGAATGCAATTCTAATCCACAATTCAGCCACACAATCGACAAAAAAGTTGAATAAAATGTTCAATTTGTTTGTTTTTGTTCTGTATTATTTGGCGAAAACTCCTTTAAATTTAATGCTATACTTAACACACTCGGCTGAGAATCAGATAAACTTCCGTTTAATTGCGGGTTCAGTTTTTATATTATGTGTTTCTCTTACAGTCACATTGAATTATATGTGTGCAGCAGTTTCTAAAGCAGCTCATTATTCGGGTCCACATTTGTTCACATTTATAATCAGAGAACATGTTTTAATTGGCAGAAGATTAAAAATTTAGGCATTCATTGAGAAATTGTCCGGACCTGACATTGGATTTTATTGCTATGATTTATTTCCTATCAATAATTATGAGTTTTCTCAATACATCTTCAGTTGGGCCGCAAGTTATTTCCTAATTATGAGTATTATATGAACGCCATCATGCAGAAGTCGGCTATCTCTCAATCAGTGTAAGCGCGTTGCAATAAGTAAGTCCGTTAAATTTTGAGTTACACGTTAATTACCATTAGAATAAATGAATTTATTTCATGCAAATTATATCAAACTTCCTATTTAAGCATGTAATAAAATATTTTTGCACATAACATGGAAGCTGAGTTCATGAAAAGAGTCAAAATTTAAAAACACTTCAACTCGCAATAGCCGACTTATGCATGTTGGCGTTCATATATTAATGCCATTTTGAAATGTGCCTTTTAAAGTGGTTTTCCTATACAAAATTATGATGACGACTCAGCATTTAACTCAGAAAAACAATACTGTTTCTGAAAAAGAGGCCAAGGAGCCTATGCTCCTTAGCAATTTAAGACTTATGCTTCTAAGGACATTTAAGTATATTAGCAGCTATTTTGCTTAATAGTACAAAAAATTATTATAATCACGAATTCTGATTCGAGACTTCAAAGCTGCTTTTTTGTAATTTAATTTTAAAAATATGAAACACTTAATTGAGATAAATATGATATACAGATAAAAATGAAGCAATTTTAAATATATGTACGGTTGCCAGGTCAGATTTGCAGGATTCCTTGAGAATATAATCCAAAGGGGAGACCAAAGGTATATTTATGAGTTTATATACAGAACTTGTAAAAATCATTGGGGAGACCAAAATATACTTTTCAGAAAGAGCGCTCTATTCTTTGAGACTCAAAGCGAATCCTTGAGTTGTGGCAACCGTAAATATATGTTATAAAAATATATATATATTTGATTCTATTATTCGTGCAATTATCGCTAGTGTTCGGCTTCTCGTCGAAAATCTAAATTGAAAGTTTTCCTCTCGATTAGACTGAGGAAACTTAGAGTGGCGAAAGTGATTTTGAGGATATTCATCTCTATATTATATTAAAACTAGTAGCAAAGCCGGGCCTGATTTTCAAATGATTTTGAAAAAACAGAAAAAGTCGAGACTAGAGCAAGACTGAAAGTAAATAAATTTTCGAGACTCAAGAACCTCATATGTCGTAAATATCTTTCACCAAAAATTTATCTAAAATTAACTATAATAATATTGAATATTCAAAAAAAGATTAGCTGTATGTGCTTGCGTATTCATCAAAAATAAACATTTTTTATCAATAAAATACTGGATTCTAGACTTTGATATCTTGCTCTATTATTTAGCAAAACTGTCTCTCAATATAATGTTATATATTACTCATGACGAGTCTATTTGACGCTTTATATAAGTCTAAACTTTAGCGTTGACATATTTTTGAATATCATACGAATTAAAGATCATTATTTCTTGAAGATTAATGATTGAAGATTCATTTATTTTTATAGATTATAGATTAAAAGATAGTTCATATTAAAGAAATTGCATTTCATAAATTGGTGACTAACAATCATCAATTATTTTATAGTTACATAATAATAACTTTTAAGTTACTTTAGAAGTATACGAAGATATGTATATGAGATTAATGGATGTTTTTTAGTGAATAGGACTTACATTACACTCGATTTATTTAGTTTCGATCAATCAAAAGATATATACTTTGATGTATAACAAGGTATTTGAATAAGTTATCTTCACTACCTAAAACTGATGATAAAACTGAATTATTTTTATTAATGACTTGCATTTAAAACTTTAAAAGTTACTCATAAATATTGATAGTATGCATGCGAGTCGTTTACGGTTTGAATTTCTTTGAATAAAAAGATTTTGTTTATGTTTTAATTTTTGAATATATGAAAGAGTGATCAATGGCTACTAAATGGGCGCAATGACCATAAAAATCTGGAAATGATTTCATCATGTAGAACTTGACGAGAGAACAAAAAATATGTTCAAAATTTTTACTCACGCCCACTCGTTCAAAAGTTACGCTTACTTTTACTTTTACGGGTTTCACCGATTTCTGAGTGGGCGAAGTTTCTTAAAAATCTAAAATTATGCTCAATCGATAGTATTCAATGAGAAAAATCGATATATTTTAATTTCGTGGAGCCACGCCTTCCGTTCATTACCAACTACCATTTCGACTTTTTTATTGTTAAAGCTCATTTCTAAAGAGAAGAGCCGAACAATACCTAAAATTGAAAAAAGTTTAATTATGTTCACGAATTAAAAATGTTCACGAAAATTTACAGAGATAGCGGTCGTCATCTGCCTTTTCACAATTCTCTCCTTTGCTTCCGCATTAATGAACTCCATATCTAAAATTTCAAGAAAATAACTGACTATCATCATTAAACTGAACGAAAAAGCTTCAAAATTTAAAAAATATGCAAAAAATTTATCATCCAATGACTCAATTCGTGTATTAATTACTTTTTATTACAACCAAATCAGAAAATATAATGGAATGAATAATAAATATTTGTTCAAAAAATTTATTATCTCATACTTACAAAACGATAGTTTTTACAAATCAATAAAAAAAAGTCAATTTAAATTATAAACAAATATAAAAACAAATAAAGATTAAATAAATTCACATTAAATAAAATGTAGACATCACTCATTTATGCTTATGCAACGCCTTTACTCAAATAAAAGCATGAGTCATGAATTAGTGTCTCTTATTTTAAAATTTGTGAACCCACTTGTTCTACATAATGTTATATTTACATAAATTACGACTGGAAAATCTAAAATTAAATTTTCTCTTATTTTAAATATTTATTTTTATAATTTAATAATTTTATTTTATTGTTTATTATACCACTTATTTAATCGAAAATTACATAATTATAATTGTTCAATCAACCATGTTACCACTATTATATCTTAAAGAGAAACAGAAACAAGAAATACAAACTGGATTATAATCAAAAACTGAGGTCATTTCATCTTTAAAATTTCACTTTCACTGATTATCTTTCTAAAAGTCTGTTATGCAAAGATTCAAAATTATATTAAAATTCAATATATAGTATTTTGTACAGTAATTTGTGTCTGTGTTAAATGTATTGTTTCCATATAAGACCTCACTTGAGATGAGAATTTCTAAGCATTACTCCGACATTTGTATTATCTTTAGAAGAAAGACAGACATCAAAGAAATTATCTATTAAAAGGAAAAAGTTCTTTTAGATTTTTTCAATATAAGTGAAAAAACAATAATTACTTCATAGCATCTGAAATAATTGATAGTAAATAATTTCCAACACTAAAACCCCACTCTTTTCTGACCAACTCTTTCAATAAATTTCATGATCTTTGAATCAAAATAGAAAAATTTTACATTTCATATCAATCTAATAGTTATAAATCAAAATTCATTTGAAATATTAAATCACCTTAATATTCCGCTTTATAATGAAATAAATTTTAGGTTTAGACCCCATTGTTTCCGGTCTATAATTAGCTACCATTATATGATTTAATAGTTTATATGATTTATTTGCTTCATAATTGACAGAAGAGGCAGAGTTTATGTTAAAAATGAAATTAAAGGAGAATAAAGAAGTGGTATAAATAAAGAAAATTCTTGTAATGAAATGCATTTCTTCGAATAACGTTGAATTAATAGTTATAATTATAGCCGATCCTAAAACGATTCAAATCGATTGCAAATACTTAGACCAGAAATTACTGTTATATTCACTGATTCCTGAATATATAGAACTCAATGAATGGATGATTCTATTGACTGATTTATTGTCATAAATTTTCCATTTATATGTTTGAATTTAGTTTCTTTGTTAATGTTTTTGAGTTTAATTTTGATATAATGACAGATTATATAAAAGTATATGACTTACCATAAGTTTATGCTACAGACGTAATGACACAACCACATCAACAATAAGCAGTTAGGAATAGCGAAAATAATTATTTCTTCTATCATAAAGTTGATTACAAGCGGCAAAAAGTTTAGAATAAATCCAAAGATCATTATGACTCGGGTCGCAATTTTTCAATTAATGAACAAAAATTTTGATAATTTCATGAATTTATAGGTTTCTTCTTTATTTGTAAGACCAATACTTTTCGGTGGAATCAAACCCGACATAATTTCAAATACTTTAAGATAAGTCGGTTTTATGCCATTCTTATAGTTGTAGTAATAAATTAATTGTGATGTTAGGGCTAGAAATAGAAAAGAACACAACCACTATTGAATGAATTCTTATGCCGAGATAATGAGCGAAATCTCCATTCATTTTGAGTAAATATTCATTTTTTCAGATAAAATTAGAGAAACTATATTTTTAATGATCGATAGAGTGATTATGCAGTTTATAAGCAGAGGATTGTGAAACTCATTTTGCACGCAATTATTATATTGAGCGAAACATAAACCCATTCTATACAATTATCAGCTGAATCGAGAATTGGATTTTTTGGTAAAACTTTATTGAAATCAATGTTTTCCATTTTTTGGGAATAATTTTATTGGTGTTTAAACTTTATTATTTATTCAGAATTGCATTCAAATTAAAAGATTTTTCAAGAAAGTATATTTCATAAGATATCCATTAAAATAGTATTTTTAGAAATTTTAAAATATAAGTTTGAAAAATTACGAAATGAATAGTAATTAACATTTTAAACTATGCTATTATTTGTTTTATGGTTTGAAATTAAAAGATTCCTGACTTTTTAGCGAAAGATTGGGATGATATTCACAATAAATGATCACTTGATACAAGATGTTAAGTGCAGTATATGACAGAATTATGGAATCAACAATTATGAAACTCTTCTGATGTAATCTGGAGGCACATTTCAATTACTGTCCGGTCGTTTTAATATTTGAGTCGTAATTCAAATTATGAAACTCTCGTTTTTTCAAATTGAGCACATTTAGTAAAACTTTCAATTGCTTCAAAAATTCAAGCATATGGCGTCCCATATGTTATCGGAAGACTTCGGATTAAATTGAAGGACTGGTCATCGTATTTTCTTTTTGTTGAAAAATAACTTAATAAACATCTATTTTCTATGTCTCAAAAGATTGAAATTTAAATTCATTGGTACATATTAATTGAAAGTGCAAAAAAGTTCACTCAAAAACTATTAATAAAATTTTCAGTCTTAAATAAACTCAAATCTCAAAGAGTCAGAAATATTCTTTCAATCATAGGCTGAACGTACTTTTCACTTTTATTAAGCTTTAATAAATGAGTTATTAAAAAATTGAAAAACATAATGATTGAAAAAAGCTCTGTCAAACTTAAGATTTTATTCAATAGCTTCGATTGATAAAAAAAAATGTAAATAAATAAATAAACGCTTTAAAACACCGAATGAAATCTAAAGTTTACAATTATTATGTCTCAATACTTACTCATAAGCGCTTTACAATCAAAATGAGAACAGAAATCAGTCTATGATTGAAAGGATTTTTCTGACTCTTTGAAATTTGAGTTAACTTAGTATTGAAAACTCTATTTATTGAATAGTTTTCGAGTGAACTTTTTTGCAATTTCGATTGATAGCTAAAGTGACATTATCGTTGTAACACTTTGACCTATCTTTCTTCACTCTATAAATAGAAATAAATTACTAACTATTCAAAAATTGTCAATAAAACTATTGATTAATTTGTTTAATGAGAATTTAATGTTTTTCAAATTCACTCAACCGAATACAATCATATTAAGCAATCCTTATACAGTCTAATACTGTTGTGGGCAAAAATGAATAAAAGATTTTATTTATTAGTCTCAATATTTTATCAATAAATATACGGTTAATCAACTTATTGCTAGAAGTAATAGAAATTAATTAAATAATAAAAATATGAGACACAATCGGACAAATATGTGCTCTGTGAAGTAGTTGTCCTCATTCGGAATTGCCAATAACCGAGTTGCCAAAAAACCAATCAGTCTGTACATTATCTATCATTTCATTTCCATTAAAATGATAAGAACAAACTTCCATTTGCACATCCTTTTTAGAAATTTATTTTAGTAATTTTCCCTTCATTTCTATGAGAATTCTGAAATTCAATTTGTAAAAATGCCTCAAAATATAAGAGCTGTTTCTGAAATTTCATCATATTATTCTGAATCCAAAATCAGCATAAATTTCATCGACTTCATATAAGCGGCCACAGAAAGTACGAATCTATAAACTCGTTTTTTTTACAAAACACGAGTTGAAAAATTATTTGATTAATACTTTTTTAGAAATATAACAAATGCATTAAAAGATTATAATTTCTTTAATATTATTGCACAAAAACCTCTTCATTAAAGTGTTTGCATTATTGAGCAATTCTAATATCTATCATTTCAAACATCCATTAAAATAAAGAGAATAAACTCAATTTTTTTTATTTATTCAGACATAATATATTCTTTTAAAATATATATGAATAATTTGCTTTCAATTTTCATTAGTATTTTACTAAACCTTTCTGTTAGAAATGCCTCGAAATATGAGATCTGTTACTAAAACTTTATCATATATTCTAAATGCAAAATTCGCATCACTTTCATTGACTTCATATAAACCGAGACCACCGAAAGTTAATTTAGATTCTCTATTAATATCATGGGGTTTATTATCGGGTGAATATAGAAGTGATGGGAGTATCAAATCAACAACATTTGGAAAAATGAACCAAATATTCACAATTGTGTTTCTGACCTATTATTTATTCAAAATCTTAATCACAGAATATTTTGATGACAACTCAATATATCTAATATATATCGGAGACGTTGCCGTTATCTTTATGAAAATGTGTCCCAGAATTTTCTTCCACTTTCTTTGGTTCTCATGTTCATTAAAATCACTTTTGATTGCAATACACTTTTACATCAATGAAAAGAGTGGTAGACTTTGTTGGTTAGGATTAACACAACTGACTAAAGGTTAGACAAAAAGAAAGTTATGCGAAAGGAAAAATACAAAATAAATACAATAATTTGATCCAAAAGTTTTGTAAAAGAGATCAACTTTTGAATTTGAAGTTTTATCTATTATTTTACAATTAATTTCAGGAGATATAGATCCCAAAGACATATCAATATCTATTCCAATGGCAGAAAAGTATTGGCATCGCGTATATATTGTTTCATTAATAGCTAAATATAGTGTTTGGTTCACTGTATTCGCTGTATTTATAATGTTTGGATCACAATATTTACTGAATTGGCCCAAACATTATCTCTTCACATATGGATTACAATCTTTATTAGGTTTTTCACTTATTTGGATTTGCTATATTATGCCTCATATGATGGGCACTATCTGTGTATTTCATCAGATCTGTTATTATTTGAATATAAGGTTTGATTCAGTGAATAAGTCATTGAAAGAAAATTCATTTCTCAATCACAGAAATATTAAAGTCAAGAAATTAAATCAATTATTACAAGAACACAATATAATTTGTGAAACAGTCAGAAAATATAACACTTTTTGGTCCATTACTTTATTATCCGATGCATTTCTTCACACTTCCGTTGTTTTACTTTTGATTTATTTGGGGTTTTTTAGTAGTTTGAATATATATCTCAGATTATTCTTTGGAGCTTTTGGTCTGACATTTTTGTCATGTCTTTTTCTTATATTTTATTCTTCTTCTTCAGTTTCGACTCAGGTATAAGAACATAAATATTAGGGGTATTTCAGACTTTTTATAACTTTTCAGATAAAAATGATTTTTCATTACTTAAGGCACACAAATCGTATGCTTTATTGAATACAATATACGTGAAGTCAACAAATATTCCTTTATTAACAAGAATTCAATTAAAACAATATATTGAAAGACTCGGCGGACAAAAGATTGGCTTCTATTGCGGACCAATAAGAGCTCTCACTAAAGACAATTTAATAAATGTAAAGTTTTTTGAGAAATAACACAGAATTTGTTTATAATTAATTTTTCTCTTTTTCAGCCAATCTTTACAGTTATCGCTAATTTTTTAGTTTTCCTGCAGTTGTCATCACAAGTCAAATATAATCCTCAGATTCATCATGAATTTGGTCAGAATTTAATTGAAAATAAGGAAAAACTGTTCTCTTAAAAATGAATTAATTAATAAAATTTTAAATTTAATTTAAATAATACTGTTTAGAACAGTGAATAAAGTTTAATTGATTTTCTACTAAATTAAGATTCTTCAAAATTGTTGTAAAATTCATAGATAATAATAGTTTTAATTTTCTTTAAATTTGGTGAAAAAACTAAGAGTTTATAGAACAATAGCTTATAAAAATTGCAATTATGTTGATGAAACGAATCCCTACGCAATGAACGCATAGGTTGAAACGGTAAGGTAAGTGTTGACCGCTCGGAAAACTAGCGCACATTGGACTCCACCAATCAATATACGGTATATTCATGTCGTATCGAACGCTATTAGCAACAACTCGCAAATACATTAAATCAAGCTAAAAAATCATAGTCAGGATCTCTTGGGCCAAAGTAAGACTGAGTGGCCAGAACTGACTCACTGGGAGTCAGGAATCGCTAAAAGTAGAGCTCGAAGTAATTAAGATAGTGTGAAGCATAGGCAGTATAATACATAGTCAAACCAAGAGTTGGACTGTAAGCCATTCTCATTTCTCTATAATATAATACTGGTTGGCTCTCCATTTGTAAAGAAGCTTTTCAGGTGAGATAATTGTTTGACAGGTTCGGTAGTAGACGGAAATTCATTAAAGTTTCACATAATATATTTTAAATTTTAAAGACTTATTTACATGAGTTATAACTATGAAAATCAGTAGACATAGTGTGCACACTTTCACATTGAAAACATACTGTGAAAGTATATAAGAAAACATTAACTTTTATATCTAACACATATTCATTAGTTTCTACTATAGATTCATTTATTGACAATTACATGAAATAAAGTTATGAAATTTGAATTTAATTCTCTTAAAATAACAAACAAATAGTTTTACAAAACAAATTCCTAAACAACTACATAACTCATAATAAAGTTGACTACAATATATTAATATTAAATGTTTTAATAAGACGGATGACAAACTTTGAAAGTAAATCTAACATTCGCTCAATAAAATAAATTCAGACTCAGTCTAATACTGAGCTCAACACATACTTAAACCCTTTATATCAATCGCTTTTAATAACAGTAATTTTATCTCTGAAACAATTTATCTCTCATTATTAGACTCTTCTGTCAATAAATATTAGGCGCACATCTCATGACACTTTAATAAAGTCATTCAATTTTATAGGGTCTGGGACGATTCACCTAATGCCGATTCGCCTAAAGCCGATTCACCTAAAGCCGATTCACCTAAAGCTGATTCGCCTAACGCCGATTCACCTAATGCCGATTCACCTAATGCCGATTCACCTAATGCCGATTCACCTAATGCCGATTCACCTAATGCCGATTCACCTAATGCCGATTCACCTAAAGCCGATTCACCTAAAGCCGATTCACCTAAAGCTGATTCGCCTAACGCCGATTCACCTAATGCCGATTCACC